>SKCR01034236.1:0-103880 GCA_019454045.1 Zanthoxylum bungeanum | reverse complement strand
GTCAGATCAGTTCATGGGCTGCCCGAACAGTGACAAACTCACTGTTTGGACAGCCATCATCCGGTTGGATCAAAAGTCATCCGGTAACGCTGTTTTTCGCCGTTTTCGCTTATTTCAACTCGGAAACCCTTTTCCGGAAATTGTTCCAACTCCCAAAATACATCCATTACATTCATAACACATCAAAATCATCACATAATTTCCAGTTTTACCAGATCTGATCCAGAAACCGAAATAACCAATTTTCATACTTTAATATAAAATTTCAAGATTAATCCAATTAATCCATAACACTAATCAAAGTCACCACACATGAAGCACTCAAGAACAATTCTAGGTGCAATAAGAGTGGTCACAATAATCTAGAATAGAAACTCATCAACAATTGATTGATTTGGCATAATACTACAATAATATCTACCAAATACACTTCACACATGCATCCAAGCTTCCAATCCATCATCCACAACCTAAAGCCGTAATTTTTCAGATTTGAAGGAACCCTAGAACTAGTCTAAATCATCAAGAAATAAGAAATCAAATTTCTAAGCTTAGGGTTAAGTAGATTACCTTTTAATCACTTGAAATCCCAAACTTTTTCTAGATTTTCCTTTTTTTCTTCATGGATTTGACCAAAGAAAATCCTAGGGCTTTTTTTCTACAAGTTTCGGCCATGGTTGAAAGAATGATGATGAAGAAAATAATTTTTCCCTTTTGTAAAATTGAATTGCCGTCATTTGGGGTATTTTGGTCATTTTACATTTTTAATTACATTAAATAAAAATGATAAAAGATAAGCTTTTGTGTTGGCCAAATCAAATTTAAGCACATAAGCTTAATAAATAATGCCATGTTTTCCAATAATCATTCAACACATTTCATAATAATTATGAAAAAAGTTTATCGATTAATTATTCAAATATTTTACAATTAAATATCTAAATAATTAATTAATATAATTATTATTATATATGTATTTTTTATTTACAATAAATAATAAATACATATATTTATGGTATGTGTCAAAATCTCATTTGACAAATAATTAATGTGTATCTAATCGTATTATGTATCAAATACAAATACAAAATAATTATTATCGGACAAAATTTCCTAATGCATGTGTTATCGTTTAACTGATTAAACGATCCGAATTAACTCACCTAATCCGGTGAAGTATTATGAATAATCCGTATTATTCATATCGAGTTGCCCAAGTGCTCAACGAGTTCACTTCATATTGTGGGACTCTCTAAGTTTAGGTTTATCCGTCACGAAATCCAATTTCGTGTCCATAATTCACCCACTCATGAATTATGACGACCACAGATAATCTCACTAAATTATACAAGTCGAGGTCATATTATACGTATAATCCCTCCGTCACAGGCCATCCGTATTATACCTGGGATATAGATTAGAACGTCAAATCTGTTCGGTATAATACAATCGACTTTCAATTTACGATCTCTAAATAGCACTTGGAACTGATTTCCGAAGTTATACCACGGCCATGGATTTACTAGATCTTAAACACGTGTTGGATGCATATGCCATGTACACTAGACTGGCGGATCTTATCTTGATACGCACAGGATATCAAGAGCATCAGTCCACACCCAACGAATAGGCAGAGATCTGATCATGATTAGATCGTTGACGTGACTGCCATCAAAGTGTGGAGGACAGCTCATATATCCACAATGGTATCTCAAGTCGAAGGACCACTATGCTCGCTCAACTTGAGAAGGTGTAGGCACTGCATTTTTGCACATAAGTCCCTATGATGAGTCTCATTTGGAGACACTACCTTTTAAGTCACGGAGGTCACGGAAAACGGACATCGGAAGGGGAAATTCATAATAAACAAGGTTCACTGTTTTCGTTCGTGCTGCGTTCGTGTATACGTTCGAACTCCAAACAGATTGCGGGCGTTCTTGCGGCGTTCGAAGAGGCGTTCGAACGGTGTCAGTAATTCTGGTTTTGCTGCTAGCCTCACATTAAGCCCAATTCGCCCAAGCCTTGGCCCACACGCCCAAGCCCACTTAAAACACATATTTAACACATGGTGAAATCAAAACAAATCTAAAAATCACATACCAAATTGAAATAAACATTAAAATCAATCAAATATTTTAATTCATTAATTAAGATATTCACCCACCAATTACACAAGATTCCTTCCTATCTAAACTAAATTAAAAAGATGTCATGCCTAATTAAAATAAATTATAACAAATTAAAGATTTTGACTTCCTAATTCAACCAAATTTGTCCCCCCTCAATCTTTGACTTTCCTTGCTCAACACAAAATCAAATCCCTTCCTTGTGAGACAAGGTGAAGCCCTAGTCTTTCTCTATATAAACAACCCCTAACCAAGACATGCAGTCTCCTAGCTCATTCATACAAAAAAAGCACCTTCACAAACCGATCAGCCCTACACGTCCATAAGCCTCACAAATCCGCCCATGCCACACAGCCCTTCAACGCCATAAACACAACACAATTAACAAACTGCCTCACCTTCGCCCCTTCAACACACTGCCCCCACTTTGTCAGCCACACAGCAGCCCCTAAAACACACATAAAACAGCCCCCGAACCACACCATAACACCACCGAAAATCACACCCAAAACAGTAGCCAAAACACCCCAAAAACAGTAACTAAGATACACCAGAAAAGCGGCAGCAAATCGGAGTCAGAAGCAGCAGCAAAAGACGGAGAACGACGACCCAAAACAGTAAGACAACGAACAAGAGCAGTGAACCAGTGAACCGGAAGAGTTGCGGAGCATCCACCCTTCCGACGACCGTACACCGTACTACCGAGAGACGACATAAAAGGTTAGACCTGAGGGCACCTTGTATTTATTATCTTTCATTTGTATTTTACTTATTCTAATATATTTTTTATTGCATGAGAGTCATTTTGTTGAGGCATGATGTGAATTCCGGATAAACGGAATGCATGTTCTCTTTTGTGGTATATCGGATGGAAACCCGGACGTAAATTCCGTAGCTGAATCTGAATGGACGGTAGTACGGTCTGCACTCGGGATACAACTCCACGTACCACCTGAGAGATACATATATTCCGTTTCATCCAAAGTTGTATTTGAGCATGATGTAGTTAGTACGTTATTTATTTATTTAGCCTGATTAGGCTTAGTGCGTTATTTATTCTTAAGCATGATTTAATCCTTAGTATGTTAATCTTTATGCATGATTTAGATATCCATGTGATTAGATATGTCGTTGTTGTGATCCTGTTTGAATGCGGTACCTAAAACCATATGAATATATGCAATCTGCCAGTTCCCGTTCGAACTCGTCATCGAACGCAACTCGAACGCGAACCTTCTGTTTACCGTTCGAACGCATTATCAAACGCTACTCGAACGCGCATGTATTTTGTATCATCAGGTCTGGCCCCGTTCGAACGCGTTATCAAACGCTACACGAACGCGAACCTTCTGTTTACCGTTCGAACGCGTTTACGAACGCTACACGAATGTGCACACACTGAACTGAGTCTGTCTCATCATATTTCATGCACAATTGCCTCTTGGGTGATCTCCCTTGCATTATGTAGCCAATCATATTACTTGTATTCCTGCATTTATCCATTCGATGTATTCATAAGATAGTACTCAAGCATGATTAGGTTGTTCTTAGTTTTCCATATCATATGATTGAAATATGTTCATGAGATTGCCATGTGATGTTGCATGTTGTGATGAACTTGTTGATGTATGCATGTGAATTTAGAAGCATGATACTCTTGGAAATAAGTGTTACTTAGACTTGATTAAATTATTACATAAATCCTTTCATTACAAGTGACATAAGTAAGGGACCATTCCGAACCCAACGGTTTGACGTCTTCCCTTGCGAGGGGTGAGTGCGGCCTTAAATCTCATTTTCCCGGTTCACACCGGGTGGCGACTCCATTATTCTCCGGTTTAGTCCCCCGCGGGCTACTCCGTACTCCCAACTAGGCCTTGAGCCCGGGACAGCATGCGTCGCCCAGTTTCTGTGTTCCCACAGAAGGTTCCTATTGTCGTTGGTGTAGCATCTATTAGGAAACCTTCAGTGAGTCGTTGAGTGTCTTATCAAATAAACACCTACATGTCTATATGAGTCTCCCGAGACTCATGGTTCATTGGGATAAACCATCGGACCAAGTCACGATATACGACATGTACTGGTTTTAGCGGATTTTACTAACCGACCAGTGTAAGCAAATTTTGACCAGGAACTTTATTTAAGGATATACAACTAATAGCGCGCTTCCCAATGTCAATTACAAACTACGTTGTAACTGCGCACTATACTGTAAATCCTAGGGTTTTTGTCTAATATACACGTATCACTGAACCAGATTCAGTTTCGATCTAATCATAATCAGTAATCTAATTGTAATTAGATCAAATAAGCGTATACAATAGGGGTGAGAAAAACCGGTTTCAGTTCCGGTTCCGCATGGAACCGGAACCTACCTGGAAAAATTCGGTTCCGCACTAAGTGGAACCGGAACCTACCCAATTAAACAAGGTACCATATTGTTTGGTTCCAATCTGGTTCCGGTCCGGTTCCGAATTATCCTATTTTAAAATATTTTAATGAAAACTGCATTCCAATACGAGTTTGCAGGAAAAAACGGGGACCAAATCGGAGTGCGGAAGCTCAAGAACGAAAAAAAATGATGTTTTTTAATTGATATTGCATTTTTGTGATTAAAAAAAAGAATAAAGAGGAAGTGAGCAAATTCTTTATCATTGTTGCTTCAAAAAGTCACATTTCTTTACTGGTAAGCTCCTCAAAGCTTTTGGATCATATTTGGTTTGGCTTTCTGGTTAATTCTGTTTTTCAGCTTTTTGTATTTTGTATCAGATAATTAGGTTGTTAGTTTATCAGTTCAAAATGGTATGTAGAGTTAGCTCTTTCTCATCTTCACACGTTACTTTTCATTTTTCAAAGTGATTTTGGTTTTATTTTAGTAATCAAATATTAAGAATTCTTTATATTTACATTTGTTAAATATGTTTTTTAGAAAAAAAAAAAAATTTAGCTTCTTGACTCTCTGTTTATTATATTTGCTTGCCTTAGCTAAATGAGTGGTATATTCAATTTTATCTGTACCTTTTCATGGGTTTCTAAGGCAGTATCAAATATTAATTTGGTGTGGAATTCATTTATCAACTTGTCAATTCTTATTGTATCCTTATTTTATTTTTTGAACTGTCATTCGTCTTAGATGTATTCAGCTTTAGGACTCTACTTTCTGGTTCATCAAACAAGCAGCACTCTCTATCAATTCTCTGCAGTTTCATTACTTGTTTTTTCCAAAAAACAAAAATAGTTATTATCTGCTCTTTCAGTTGCTTCAGCAAACCGGTTCCATGGTCCGGTTTCGGTTCCGATCATTTTGGAACCGGAACCTACCCGGATAAAATCGGTTCCTTCATTTTTGGAACCGGAACCTACCCAATTACAACCAGTTCTGATTCCAAACCCGAAAAATCGGTCCGGTTTCAACCGGTTCCGGGTATACTCGGAACCGTTGCTCACCCCTAGTATACAAGACAAGAGTGCTACCAATAAATTAGTAATATTATGGAAAATAAAATTACTCGTATTTATGAATCGGACATAAATACGATCCGGATTGACACTCCGAGCACCAACCCTAGCACTTTCAGCATCGCCATCAACTCTCCAAGAGTGTTCTCTTGGTTAATCATGTTTTAATTCATGACGAACCTGCCCCAGCAATCGAGCAGAGACTGGAAGATCAAATCTATAGAAATCTCGGCCTCAAAGGTTATCCAGCTGACCTAGCTGTTCGATGTCAGCAATCATCTGCGACACATAGTGCTCGATAGATGTACCCTCTGACATATGCGAGCGAAAGAGCTTCTTTTGCAATTCGTATTTCTGAGATATAAGGTTAGATCTGTAAAGGTCCTTCAATTTCAACATTATGTTATAAAGATCCAATCCTTTATTCTGACGATGAAATTGAGGAGTCATTGCGGCAAACATGACGGATTGAGCGGTAAAGTTATCATCTCGATTAGTCTTCCAAAGCTCATGATCAACTGGTCGCTCAAGTCTAGGCTCACGCCCGAGAGGTCTCTCTATAACATAAAGTAACTTTTCGGCTCCCAGGACTATCCTGAGATTCATCTCCCAATCTGGTAAATTGGATCCGTTAAAGACATTGTCACCCATGATGATGTCCATAACGCTAATCTTTCCAGCCATCTCGATTGCGATAGTTCAAGTATCCAATCAACGATATCAGGTACACTCAAAATATAATGGTTACTATAGTCCAACTATATAACCAACTACATGTGGAGTAGTGTCTTGTACAGTCTAACTGTTCAAATAAAGCAATAAAATAAATATTAGTCCAACTAATATAAATAATAATGATAAATAATAAAAGAGCGCGTATTAGCGAGTATTAAACGAAATTGCAAATTTAATACTGGCCTCCAACTATTTTTCGGTGAGCCTCTAACCCTCTGTTGAGTACTCGGGAAACCCAGTTTCCTAGTGGTCTAGGATCCCGTTAAATAACACACAACCTTGACTTTGGCCAACAAGGTGTATGAAACTTAACTAGGTAGATCTCTAAGATCAATTGGATCCCATCTAATTCCTAGATCCGGTAGGTGGACCTCCAAGTCCAAAACATATATCCAATATATTTCTTAACTTTTTCCTCTGAATCAACTAAGCCTTGGCTTTGGCTCAATAAGTTTAATGATTCCAGTTAAGCGCGACCCATTGAAAGTGGGAAAGCTTAATAATCCACGTCGATATACAGAAGCCTCCAACTATTTTTCGGCAAGCCTCTAACCCTCTGTTGAGTACTCGGGAAACCCAGTTTCCTAGTGGGTTAGGATCCCGTTAAATAACACACAACCTTGACTTTGGCCAACAAGGTGTATGAAACTTAACTAGGTAGATCTCTAAGATCAATTGGATCCCATCTAATTCCTAGATCCGGTAGGTGGACCTCCAAGTCCAAAACATATATCCAATATATTTCTTAACTTTTTCCTCTGAATCAATTAAGCCTTGGCTTTGGCTCAATAAGTTTAATGATTCCAGTTAAGCGCGACCCATTGACAGTGGGAAAGCTTAATAATCCACGTCGATATACAGAAGCCTCCAACTATTTTTCGGCGAGCCTCTAACCCTGTGTTGAGTACTCGGGAAACCCAGTTTCCTAGTGGGCTAGGATCCCGTTAAATAACACACAACCTTGACTTTGGCCAACAAGGTGTATGAAACTTAACTAGATAGATCTCTAAGATCAATTGGATCCCATCTAATTCCTAGATCCGGTAGGTGGACCTCCAAGTCCAAAACATATATCCAATATATTTCTTAACTTTTTCCTCTGAATCAACTAAGCCTTGGCTTTGGCTCAATAAGTTTAATGATTCCAGTTAAGCGCGACCCATTGACAGTGGGAAAGCTTAATAATCCACGTCGATATACAGAAGCCTCCAACTATTTTTCGGCGAGCCTCTAACCCTCTGTTGAGTACTCGGGAAACCCAGTTTCCTAGTGGGCTAGGATCCCGTTAAATAACACACAACCTTGACTTTGGCCAACAAGGTGTATGAAACTTAACTACGTAGATCTCTAAGATCAATTGGATCCCATCTAATTCCTAGATCCGGTAGGTGGACCTCCAAGTCCAAAACATATATCCAATATATTTCTTAACTTTTTCCTCTGAATCAACTAAGCCTTGGCTTTGGCTCAATAAGTTTAATGTTTCCAGTTAAGCGCGACCCATTGACAGTGGGAAAGCTTAATAATCCACGTCGATATACAGAAGTGACCTTGACTTTGGCCAACAAGTCACAACTGCCCAAGACATGCGATGTATAACAAAGCTTTCGTGGTTCAAACACACCCGCGATTGACATTGATCTTGACTTTGGCCAACAAATCAAAGTCAATCTTGGATCTTGAGAAAGAACCACTCAATAGGAAAACATTTAATATTAAAGTGAGGGTTTTTCATAAATTGGCAACCAATTTATTATCTTTGATTAGGTCTCATCATATACCCTTAAACATGCATTTTAAAAGCATAATAAGGCACGATAAATTTAATAATGATATGCGGATGGATATATAATATAATTTGTTCCCAGAACAAATCTCTCTCTTTCCTCTCTCTCACTAGAACTTTACATTCTTCTGCCCAATTACATAATATATAAAGAAACCTCATTTACATTGAAGGGAATTGGTGAGAAGAGAAATACAAAGAGATAAGGAGGTGATAGGCTGGACACGCAGGTCCAATTTAATAAATATCATATTTACAACAATTTCTAAAATTACCCCCACCCATATAATATCCATCCGATATACATTATTCATACAAATACATCCAAATATTCACACAAAGCATGCTGTCAATCAATCTAATACAATTAATTAATCTACAATTAATGACCATCCAATGTTCATACAACGATTTGATTTGCGCGAGTCCAACTCGTTTAAGAATAAATACTCAAAGTAAGTATTCTTGAATTATATCGAACTACAATTTTAAATCCAATTTAAATCGTATCCAATACTAATTCAGATTTAATTCCAAATTAAATAATTACACTTATAATAGTGTCTTTTAGACTTGGATTCCAAATCCAATCCAAATGGGTCTCAAAGGCCCAATTAGCATCCAATGCCAATACAATTAAAGTCCAATGGGATTTCAATTGATTCTTTAGGCATGGACTTTGGCCATTATGGATCAAACCCAAAATGCCAAGGCTCATTTAGGAATCACCCTATGCCAAAAATCAATTTTGGCCCATTAGGCCCAATTAAATTATAAAAGGCCCATAAGTCATATTTGGACTTTATGGAAATGATTTTAGGCCCAATTGGATCCAACCCAATTGTCCAAAACCATAATTGGCCCAATTAAGCCCATTAGCCCAAATACAACAAATTAAATTAACATAATATTCCAAATATCTCATTAATTCAATTAAAGTGTAACTAACACAATTAATTAATTAATCTAATATTTCCAAAACATCAATTAATCTAATTAATCATGGTAAGCATTTCAATTCAGGTCCAACACAAATTGAAGCAAAATCAATTCATCCAGCATGCTTCAACTCACGGCAAAGGCGAGGAAATTTTATCTAACTTTGATTTCAATCCAATTAAATCAACAATCAATATTCATTTCATGTCAATAACATATCCAATTGTCATAATTCAAAATTACCATGAGTAAATTCTAGGGTCATGTATTCGGCCAAGCTTAGAATTCTAGGGAAATTTTGATCCAATCAATTTTCTCGAATCCAATGATGCACAAATCTTATTTATCATCATCTAAACACAACCAAATAATCAATTTCAAATTTAGATGCTCCAAGCACAAAATCCCCAAATTAAAGTACATAAACCCTAGAATTCAAATCAAGTTTAGATGGCTCTGATACCATTGTTAGAATCTCTAAGACATGCCAAGGATCTCTAAACAAGATTAAAGTGTGAATAAATCAAGATAAGTTGCGGAATACTTACATTGATCGGTTGGAAAATTCAAAACTTTCTTTGGATGTAGAAACTCCAGCTTGAAGATGAGTTCCAAACTCTTGGGTGGGTTTTTCTATCACCTTAAATCAACTCACAAAGTGCTAGCTTTGATGGAAAAATTGAAACAAAATTTTCACAAGAGAGAGATGTAGAATCTGCCAAGCCAAGGAGAAAGAGAATGAATAGTGTTCTCTAAAAACTTGTTTCCAAAACTTGTGTGTTGTGCTGAAAAAGAAATCATAAATACAAGCCAACAACTTTCATCATAAATGGTGACAAGTTGATGTAAGTTGTGGATCCCACCCATTTAAATTCCAAATTTAAGTTGGCTTACACAACACACTTTGGATCCGGGTTTGTTTAATCCGATTAAACGAATTTTTCATCGCGACATAATTAAATTCAATTTAATTAAATAATTATGCCTAGCAAAATTATTACGAAAGTCGCTTACGAATTAATTCAAATTAATTTGTTTGCCCGAATTAAAATCCAATTTTAATTCCGCATTGAAATCCGATTTCAATTAATATATCCATTATATTATTTAATCGACTAATTGTAAATTAATCATGTTCTCTATTCTAGACGAATTTATTCCCAGATTAATTCTTGCCGCAATTAATCCCAGATTAATTCTGTTCGAGTCAAATGTCATTGGTGAATCTTTGGGAAGCGACCAAGAGATTCCTGGATATGTTGGCAGTAAATACGGTCATCAAACTATTCGAACACGTGCGTACCCCGTACCATGTTCTCACCGATTTACAAGACATGGTTGGCTTCTAGCAAAGCACCGTGCCTACCCAATTCTCAAGAAATATTCAATGAGGAATATATAAATTGTATCAGGCGTAGTATATAAAGTATTACGTAATACGATCCAATATCGGATGTCACATGCTAGGCCTAAGGTTGGAATTGTGTCTGCCCCGTATGAAGCATATATCGGATCCCGCGTAACTAGTCTCTGTAATCAGATAACCATGACCTAGTCATACTATCTCGATAGCTGTAGCATTTAAGAGTACTAGTACTGTATCTTGCGTGATCATCATCTCCATATGACTGAAGTGATACTCTCATCTTGATATCACATCCAATACACTACGATTCTCAGTAAACCTAATACAGGCGTATGCAGAACCTGTTAAAGCTCCGGACGACCAATACCAAATTAAACTGATTGTCGCAAGTAATAGCGACATAAGTCTCAGGTTAAAGATCACATACACCTACCCTGATTCGGATTCCCATAGACACATAGTCATAATACCAATGGGACTCAGAGGGGTCTATCCAGAGCGAAGCTGTTCCCGGTCCAACGGCTAACAGAATCTCTTATCACACTTGCATAAGTATCCAAATACTTAAATATATGAGAACTATTATGTTAAGCTTCTATAACGCGCACAAATGTAATACAAGTCTATTCCACATTATCGATGTCCAGTCTCGATAATACTATGAGTGAGGATATTTAATGATTAAACCGTTCGTGGATTAATACCGTCTCATATCTTATTAATCCGATTTAACCATATGGACTTTTATCATTTATCTATCCAAGTAATCCAATTAAAAAAAATGATAAAATAGCAATTTCCTTTGTCACATAGTTAATTTGTACAAAAACACAATGTCTTTTATAAATAGTGATCCTATTGGTCATAATTGTCCAACACTTTTATATGTTTGATGTCTTCTTCAGATTTTGTATGATGTTGGACTGTGATCTAGGTTGTCAAGTTTTAGTATACATCACGTCCGATTTTGTGTAAATTTGGAGGCTTATGGAGACGTGTTAATCCTATCTCCTGCTGGTAGCATCCTGCCTCTGGCGGAGTTTTACAATGTGCAATTTTCTCAATAATAATATATTTCCAAATGTAAGTTACTAATTGATATGCAAATATAAAATATAATTTGCAAAAAATAAAAAGTAAAGGGATAGAGAAATTGACACCGATGATTTATAGTGGTTCGGTCAACAATGCCTACATCCACTCTCCAAGCCGCGCTTGAAGCTTTCCACTATGTCAAAGTGATTCCACACCTTACCGTGAGTTTTCCGTGGCTCACTCACAACCAAGAGTTTTGTCCCCTAGGTTCACTCAAGACCTTTACACCAAGAGTTTTATCACATATGTTCACTTTATAAACCTTCACAATGAGTATTATCTATAGGCTCACTCACAAACCTTTTGCACTAATCACCCTTTTGAGTATACCCACTCAACAAGGGATTTCTCAAAACCTCAAGTGTTTGAATATGAAAATTACAACCCAACTTGGGCACTCACAAAAGATAAGAAGATTAAGAATATGAGTTGTTAACCCCAAGTATTTTAAGCTCACTACAAATGATAGTGAATGTGTAGTGTGTGACCTTTGATTATGATGAGAGTGTTTAATGATAAAGGTATAAGTTACTATAATTCAAACGACTATATTACCGTTGAAGATTAAAGCGCACATATCGATTTATTGACTGGTATGGAGACCAATATGCCGGTTAGCTTACCGATATTGGGAACAGTATGTTCCGTCCCGGTTGCAATAACTATGCAAACTCTAGCTGATGGATATGGGAGACCGGTATGGAGTAACCCGGTTCCAGAGAGCGTGCAAATCCGCCCAAGGCAGAGTAAGGTCACTTGTATGTCGATATCAGGGATCGGTATGCCGGTTGATGAGTGGTATTTATATCACTATTTCCCACTCATTTAATCTAATATTTTGTATAGTTTCTCGGGTTTGATGAACGTTTTAATGTGTTTTATTGTTATTTTGCAGATAAATAAAGTTTGGACAGCACTGGAGGCAATTTGGGGCAAAACCGGACAAAAATGCGTCAAATGGAATTATTTTGTCTTCTGCGCGTCGCGACGCTGGAACAATGCGCGCCGCGACGCCCAGCGTGTGCCGGTTCTGCTAAAATGCGCCATGGTCAACGGGTCAACAATTTGAAAAGTTTGACTTTGCTAAAATGCGCCGTGCCACGTGTCACCATCACATCGAATCTGCTAACATGCACCGTGACACGTGTCAACATCATATGCTGCCGACACTCAGACTTGACACGTGTCGCCTCGTCATCAGCCACATCATCGGTCAACAAGTCAACCTTGCCACGTGTCGTGCCACATCATCAGCCACGTCAGCAAGTCAACCGAGTCAACTTGCCACGTCAGCCTCAGCCAATCACAGCATGACACGTGTCGCCACGTGTCACAATCCTATTGTGCCGACAATTGGAACACACGTCTACGCCACCTCATCGCCACGTCATCAATGACGTCATCACAATAATTGTGTCTAGCCGCCTTGCCACGTGTCGCCTTCTCACCATGCCACGTGTCGCCTTCTCAGCATGCCACGTTTTCACTGTACCCAGCGTCGCGACGCTAGTGCAATTTGGGCGTCGCGACGCTGGAGCAAAAATTCCTATAAATACCGCGCGAATTTTCATAATTCAGTGTGCCTTTCTCTCTCTCATCTCTTTGATGAAGAGAGAGTTTCTCTCTCTAAAAAATATTTTATTTTTATTTTATATTTTTTAGTTTGTAATTTATTTTAATTACTTTTTGTAATAATAGTAATTTAATTTTTACTTTTTACTTTTTACAGTTTTTACTATTCACCATGTTGAAGTAACTTTTTCAGCTAGGGTGAAAGGTAATTCTTCTACTATTGCTATTTAGATTAATCTCCCTTAAAAATAATATATTCACTATTTAAAATATTGACTTAATAAGGAATACCGCTATATTGGTCGGTTGGTAATTTAATTTTAATCTGGTTTAAACCTGACTAATCACGGATACCGCCAGACTGGTCGGTTGGTAAATTTATTTTTGGTTCCGCCTTAATGGCTGGTTGGACTTAATTTGACTTAATCAGGATACCGCCAGAATGGTCGGTTGGTAATATTATCACAAGTTTATATATTATTTTATGGGAGATATCTAAATTAGTAGTAGTAAAAGTAATTTCTTTTACCTTAGCATTTTATTTTATTGTAATTTACTTTTCAGCATTTTTACTTTATGTCTTTTATGTTTTTACTAGTCCTAATTATGTGTTAGTTATTAGAGGTTGTGACGACTTTTAATATCACCGGTTTATAAGGGATTATTTTATAGTTGGGTAATTTAAAGGTTTATTTATTAAGTCTTAAGCTTAATGCTTCTTGTTGTCTGATCACCAATAAGATTGATATGGTAAATCTAAAATGAACTAGACATAGGGATTTTAGGCTTCAGCCTTAGACTTAATAACCCACGATCTTCCTTGAGGATAGATAACCCTTTAATAGATTTCCTTACAGGATAGGAATATACCTGTCGGGCGGGGGTAGCCATAATTGGAACTTAAACTTAATGAATCCAGATAATTTGGTTGACATAGACATATGGTTCAATTGGGTTAAACTGGGTATTTGTGTCTGACCATCGACAGAGGCTTACACATAATTTAGTGTTCCAGGTTAATAAATCAATATATTACCAACTTTAAGATAACCACTTCATCTTTAAAATGATATTAAAAGAAATCACAACCTTAGATCTTGTGTCTTTTGTTATTTTCCTTAGTATTTTCTTTTATCTTTTTATTTATTTATTTTGTAAAACCACTTTCTACCAATCAAACAATCATTCTCTTCTCCCTTTAATTAGATATTTGTAAATAAATAGATTCAATAATTAATAACAACAGTAGGAATTAAGTCCTCGTGGGATCGATATTTTTATACTACTTGAACGATACGTGCGCTTGCGTTATACGTGTGTGTTTACGCCGGTCAAGTTTTTGGCGCCGTTGCCGGGGACTTATATTTCTTGAGTTGTTAATTTTGAAACTATCTAATTTACTTGTATCTAATTTTCTTTATTTTTAT
This sequence comes from Zanthoxylum bungeanum, assembly GCA_019454045.1. Classification (NCBI taxonomy): domain Eukaryota; kingdom Viridiplantae; phylum Streptophyta; class Magnoliopsida; order Sapindales; family Rutaceae; genus Zanthoxylum; species Zanthoxylum bungeanum. Next base: position 89,375 of record SKCR01034236.1, on the reverse strand, counting down.
CTGTAATTTTTATTTCTTTCTTTTGATTTCAGGTGACTTACAAATGGAACATTACTGGGAGATTGAAAGATTACGTGCTTTACAAGAAGATACACCCCAAATCTGGGAGCAACAGTCCAGTTTTCTGAGGCCTGTTGTCGAGCCCAATGATTATCACTGGATGCCAGAACCAAGCAACCTACATTTGCTCAACAGAACTCAAAATGTGGAGATGTGACATGTATGTAATGGTGACCACCCAAGCGATTATTGCGAAAACAACTACCAATCAGGGTGGCAGAACTATCAAGATCCTTCATGGTACGAAGAGCCATCACATTACACAGAACCACATTTTTCATCTTATCCACCATCTTCCTTCGATCCTTATCAAAAACCAGAACCATCCGAGGAAGATCAGTGGATTCACATGTTCAAAGAACAAACAGCTCAATTTGATGCACAAGTTCAGAGTCAAACAGAATCCATACAGAGAATGACAGATCAGATCAGACAATTAACAGACAACCAGAACTATATACCTCAAGAACCATTCTCAGATGACACTGATGAAGCCTTCAAGTACCAATCATTTCACAATGACATTTCAACAGAGGAGGAGGCTGAGCAGTATCAACAATCAGAGGTATCAGTTCAGGAACTTGAACCGGCAAAGTCTCGATTTGATTTTATTTTTCAGATTCTGACGATGATGAAGCTGATCCATTTATACCAACTGCATCAAAAATTGAGGATGGAATTCTGTATCCTCAAAACGAAGATCTTGGAGATTCCATTTCACAAATGTTTGAAGAAGATCAACTTGAGCCAATCAATTCACCCGAATCAGAGGATGAAGACCTAATGTTTGACTCATCTTTTCATCCTCAGATGGAGCAAGAAGAACAGAGCAAATAGAGGAGCAAAAATCTGACCTTAATAAAAATCCAGAGCATTCAGGAAAAACATCGCTGTTTTGGGAAGTACAAATCAAAGATATCACCCAGAAGTTTGACAGAATGGAACTTCCATTCCAAGTCAAACACCATACGAGACCTCCTGATTTTCTTTCTTTCTTTTCAGGTACTACTGGAGCAACAAAAGTCAAAAAGGTGGCACGAGCACTGAATGAGACAAAATTCTTTTTGCCACTTTACCGTTGGAAGAGACCCTTCAAAAGCAACGCTCACGGGATTGTCTTTAATCGGACATCCAAAACGACACTCAAACCTCCTTGACATATGGATTTCAGTCACGTCTGGCTGAAGACGAAAAATTCAGCACTAGCAGGGAGGCAACCCATGCAATTTGTTGTAATTTATTTATTTATTTATTTATTTTTGTGTGAACTTTTTAATTTGTGTGTGAGTTTTGCAGGAAAAATAAAAACGGAATTTTTCAGGACATTGCAAGCCAGTGCAAGCGGGATTTTCAAAATAAACATTTGACAAAATCACGAAGATACAAAGTCAATCCAGAAAAGACGGCCGAATAAGGAATCAGCTCTTGAGAGGCGTCCCTATGGATTTATCTGTCGCAAGACATGGTTTTGCCAAAAAAAAAAAAAAAAAAAAAAAAAAAAAATCCCTAAAAAATACCGAGCGTCGCGACAGACGACCAATTTCAGCGTCGCGACACTGGTTTGTTTAGAAAGGCCCAAAACAGCAGCCACCAAAAAAGATTTCATTCATCTTCTTCTTCTCTCAACAGCCACGGAGTCAAACCCAACAGAGACCAGAAGCCGAATCATCACCACCAACCACCAACCACCAACCACCATAACTCACGATTAGAGCCACCCTCACCGTGACCGAGTCTTCGCCAACAAAATCCACACCGTGAGCAGCCACCAACGAACCAAGCCGAGATCCACCAAGACTGCCACTGTCTCGCCAAGGCTTAACCACCACCGTCGAGATCGACACCCTCTTCATCCTTGCCGAGACCTTCATCGCCGATTCCGAGCACCACCATCTGGCCGAAACTACCCACCACGAATCCATTACCAGAGCTGTGACCCACTTCCAAGACATCACAGAACCGAACCAGAAGCCATCAACTGAGACCAAACCGAGCCACCAAAACCCAAGATCCACCAGCCGAGACACCACTAGTCGCAAACCTCACCTTTGCCGAGCCATGAACCACCAAACTGAGACAAATCAGCCCAGCCGCGAACCCACCACAGCGAGACGACACACAAACCAGAACCAAGAAAAGCCGTGACCATCACTGCCGTCCAACAACCAACGACCAGAAATCCAAGCCAAAACCAACAGAGCCGAGAGAACCCACCACTGCCAAAATCAGATTTGAAAATACGGTAATGATTTGATAAAAAATTGATTTGGTAATTGGGTAAAATTGAAAAATTGAATTGTGAATTGGTGTGAATTTTGAATTACGAAGTGTTGGATGGTTGAAATTGATTCGTAGTAATTGGGGGCGAAGAAATTGAGTTTGATATTTGGAGTGTGTTTGTGGCATTTGGTAGATTTAGGTTGTATTGGATAATCAAAAATTCAGGGGAGACTCTGTCAAATTTTTCTGAAAAATACCAAAGTTGAGATTTGATTGGTGATAATTTTTTAGGGTGAATTTTGGGGAAAGTTTGAGTTTTTAAAGGTGAATCTGCCAAAATTTTTAATGAAAAATGGTCAAATAGCAATTATGGTAAGAAACGTAATTTGGGCATAAATCTTAAAAGGTAATTTTTCCTGTAAAATTTCAGCTGATCAGGTATGATTTTCTACACTCTTCTTCTACTTTTTAAGACATTGGGGACAATGTCTCATTTAGGTTTGGGGGAGGGATTTAGTTGATTAATACCTTTTTTTTAGTTTGTATGTTATTTTTTTTTAGTCCAAAATTTTTCGAAAAATACAAAAAAATTGAAAAATTTTCAAAAATTACAAAAAGATTTTGCATTTTTTTGTTTTTATTTTGACTAAAGGTGAAATTGGTGAGAGGTAGCTGAGTAAGGAGTTTTCACTCCTGATACGTATCTCAAGCCCATTTTCAAAATAAGTTAATTTTTGTTTATTTCCTTTTAAATTATTTAATTTGTGAATTCTCCTTAAAACTGACTAAAATGGATCTTCATATGTTCAGTTGACAGGTATTATGAACTTACATGGAAACATACGGACATGAGCTAAAATTGAAAAGTTTGTAATATTCCGTGCTACAGTTTAATTGGAGGAAGCATCTCTAAATAGTGATGGAGTAAAAAAAAAAAAAAAAAAAAAAAAAAAAAAAAAAAAAAAAAAAAAATCCGAGATCCGAGTTATTAAGTCTGTAAGGGTGTTTTAATACCTAGTGCCCTAAAACCAACTGGTTTGGGAGTCATTGGCCCAAAGCTCGTTACATGGATCGAAGATGCTGCAAAAATAATAATATATATCTGAAGAAGTCTGAGTAATTAAGTTCGTAGGGGTGTCTTAACACCTGGTGCCCTAAAGCCAACTGGTTTGGGAGCCACCGACCCAAAGCTCGCTACATAGACGGAAGGTATTGTATATAAATAAAAAATAGAGAAAAAAAAAAAAAAAAATCAGAAAAATCAAAAAAAAATTATTATTCCATTGCTACAAAAAGGTGTGAAATCTGATAGAACTTTAGGACAAAAATATTACTCTCTTATCAACTGCACTTATGACTGTTGTGGGCAAAAATGAAATGATTAATATTTTGTTAGCTGAGTATATGAAGAATGGTAAAAATAAACGGAGAATTTACTTATTCGGTAATTTAGAAAGAAACAAAACAACTAATAACTTGGAGTAGAATTTTCACCTGATTAGTCACTAACTTTCTTTATTCTCTTTTCGCTTGTCTTTTTTGCTTTTGTGTGCATTAGTTTTACTAACTTTTTACTTTTGTAAAATGTTTGTGGGTATCATTACTGTAAACCCTCACGAGACTACACTCGTCCACTAGGGACACCTAGGGGTTTAAAGGCTTGTTGCATATGCTAAATGCAACCGTGATCCCTACGAAAGTGGCTTAGTTAAATTTTATTATGTTATTTTATTCTGTATTTTGCTCGAGGACTAGCAAAATGTTAGGGTTTGGGGGTGTGATGAGTGGTATTTATATCACTATTTCCCACTCATTTAATCTAATATTTTGTATAGTTTCTCGGTTTGATGAACGTTTTAATGTGTTTTATTGTTATTTTGCAGATAAATAAAGTTTGGACAGCACTGGAGGCAATTTGGGGCAAAACCGGACAAAAAGCGTCAAATGGAATTATTTTGTCTTCTGCGCGTCGCGACGCTGGAACAATGCGCGCCGCGACGCCCAGCGTGTGCCGGTTCTGCTAAAATGCGCCATGGTCAACGGGTCAACAATTTGAAAAGTTTGACTTTGCTAAAATGCGCCGTGCCACGTGTCACCATCACATCACACGAATCTGCTAACATGCACCGTGACACGTGTCAACATCATATGCTGCCGACACTCAGACTTGACACGTGTCGCCTCGTCATCAGCCACATCATCGGTCAACAAGTCAACCTTGCCACGTGTCGTGCCACATCATCAGCCACGTCAGCAAGTCAACCGAGTCAACTTGCCACGTCAGCCTCAGCCAATCACAGCATGACACGTGTCGCCACGTGTCACAATCCTATTGTGCCGACAATTGGAACACACGTCTACGCCACCTCATCGCCACGTCATCAATGACGTCATCACAATAATTGTGTCTAGCCGCCTTGCCACGTGTCGCCTTCTCACCATGCCACGTGTCGCCTTCTCAGCATGCCACGTTTTCACTGTACCCAGCGTCGCGACGCTAGTGCAATTTGGGCGTCGCGACGCTGGAGCAAAAATTCCTAAAATAAATACCGCGCGAATTTTCATAATTCAGTGTGCCTTTCTCTCTCTCATCTCTTTGATGAAGAGAGTTTCTCTCTCTCTAAAAAATATTTTATTTTTATTTTATATTTTTAGTTTGTAATTTATTTTAATTACTTTTTGTAATAATAGTAATTTAATTTTTACTTTTTACTTTTTACAGTTTTTACTATTCACCATGTTGAAGTAACTTTTTCAGCTAGGGTGAAAGGTAATTCTTCTACTATTGCTATTTAGATTAATCTCCCTTAAAAAATATATTCACTATTTAAAATATTGACTTAATAAGGAATACCGCTATATTGGTCGGTTGGTAATTTAATTTTAATCTGGTTTTAAACACTACTAATCACGGATACCGCCAGACTGGTCGGTTGGTAAATTTATTTTTGGTTCCGCCTTAATGGCTGGTTGGACTTAATTTGACTTAATCAGGATACCGCCAGAATGGTCGGTTGGTAATATTATCACAAGTTTATATATTATTTTATGGGAGATATCTAAATTAGTAGTAGTAAAAGTAATTCCTTTTACCTTAGCATTTTATTTTATTGTAATTTACTTTTCAGCATTTTTACTTTGTCTTTTTTATATGTTTTTACTAGTCCTAATTATGTGTTAGTTAATTAGAGGTTTGTGACGACTTTTAATATCACCGGTTTATAAGGGATTATTTTATAGTTGGGTAATTTAAAGGTTTATTTATTAAGTCTTAAGCTTAATGCTTCTTGTTGTCTGATCACCAATAAGATTGATATGGTAAATCTAAAATGAACTAGACATAGGGATTTTAGGCTTCAGCCTTAGACTTAATAACCCACGATCTTCCTTGAGGATAGATAACCCTTTAATAGATTTCCTTACAGGATAGGAATATACCTGTCGGGCGGGGGTAGCCATAATTGGAACTTAAACTTAATGAATCCAGATAATTTGGTTGACATAGACATATGGTTCAATTGGGTTAAACTGGGTATTTGTGTCTGACCATCGACAGAGGCTTACACATAATTTAGTGTTCCAGGTTAATAAATAAATCATATTACCAACTTTAAGATAACCACTTCATCTTTAAAATGATATTAAAAGAAATCACAACCTTAGATCTTTGTGTCTTTTGTTATTTTCCTTAGTATTTTCTTTTATCTTTTTATTTATTTATTTTGTAAAACCACTTTCTACCAATCAAACAATCATTCTCTTCTCCCTTTAATTAGATATTTGTAAATAAATAGATTCAATAATTAATAACAACAGTAGGAATTAAGTCCTCGTGGGATCGATATTTTTATACTACTTGAACGATACGTGCGCTTGCGTTATACGTGTGTGTTTACGCCGGTCACCGGTCTCAGTGCCAATATCTCAGGAAATGAAGGTTAAAAGTATTTTACACTTGACCCTAATGCGTCTAAATGAATGTGAATGTATCATATGAGCTTAGAGTACCTGAATTATAGACTCACTTACAATGAGAGCTCTAAACCATAAGACTACACTGGATTTTTTTGTACGGTGCTTGGTCTTCACATTCATTATGTCCTTCACAAACAATTTCTGCGACATCTTTTTATAATGGTTGCTAATGCGCGTTGAAGTCTTCCCGCGATGCATCATCAAAATCCATCATTAAATTCAATGGCGCTAACATGATTCACTCACAATGAATAGAAATTCTCAAACTCATGTGACATTAATCGATTATTAGAAATCATATAAATCACTGACATAGGTCAAATTCCTACAATCAAACTAATGGATCTGTTCACACTTATTGTACATCTATAATTGGAAAGGATCACAAAGGGATTATTAGTACTGAACTTACAGTTACATACGGAAATCTTGTAAATCAGATTCAGTCCTCTTGCTCGACAGCTCTCTAATCATGCCCAAAGCAGGCTTCCACGATCGTTTCCCGGACAATACTCTATCGGCATCGTTAGCCGCCCGGAGAGGACTTCTCGCCGGTGACGACCTAGCTTCAGGATTCTTTGATTTAGCTTTTGCCGTCAGCTTTTTCACTATATTTGACAAGTAAAGGGGAGAAAAATCAGCCAGCTGGAAAGTTGAGGATGGCAATAAAAAATAAATACGCCCTGGTTCCAGGATAGTTTCAGGTCTCAATGGCTTAAAGCCACCGGTGACAAGCTCAGCGGCCGTGTATAGAAGATTCCTTGGCTGCGGCCCGATGACTTGTCTAACAGATACAGCATAATCAAATTCCTGTACACTCCCTTTCAGATCAACAACTCGTACGTTATTGATTGTTGTTCTTGATGATGATGATGAGGAAGAGGAATTGCGAAAGATGCAACAAGCCATCGATCTGTGTTTTTTGATTTGTGCTAATAATGATCCAGAGAATAAGGAGAGTCCTGTATGTTATGGTGTTTGTTGGACTAATATATTTAATCAATAATTGACTTGTATAACTGCAATAGCTTTCATAGATTAATTTACTTCAATAGTATTGGATATATAGAGATAAGGTTAGAACTTTTACATCTTATGCTGACTTGGTTACTTTTTAAATAAAATCATTTTGCCTCGATCAAATACATCTAAATTTCTAACTTGAATTTTGTATATATTTTTTTAACATAAATTATTATTAATATTTATTGAATAATAATTTAAATATAATTAAATCTTAACTATAAATTATTATTAAAAATTAAAAAAAAAACTTAACATTTATTAGTTTAGTATTAGATCGGAATTCATTAATTTATTTGCCAATTGACTAGCCAGCATGACATTTGAGTCAAGGTCTTTTGGGTTTTTTTTATTGAGGGCTGCTATTTTACGTCCTCGAAGGCATGTGGGTCGGGTAAAGTAAGTATTTTTCTTTTTTATTACATAATAAATTATAAGGAAAAAATACTATAAAAGTATTTCTTTATCTTTCTCAAAATTTGAATTCGGGTAGAAATAATTACAAGAGATTTTGAATCTTGATCAATTTTTGGGATTAGTATCAGAGGTAATCTTGATTTTTTTTGGGATTAGTATCAGAGGTAATCTTGATTTAGTCATTAGCGTGGTTTGATGGTTTATGACTCAGGATCTCACCTTAAGGTATTGGGTTCGAATCCAATGATTGCGTTTCCTGTAAAAATCTGGGATAGTCGGGGGTTTTACATACTCCGCTTAAGTTCAGAAATGATGGTTTGACGGTGTGATTTCAATGATTTTTAAAAAATAAAATAAAAATGTTAATCCGATTTGATTTTGTAACCCCTAGTGACTTCAATCTGAACCTTGTATGTAGCAGTCTTTTTGTGACTAGAGAAAATTTAGCCATGTGTAGGGCAAGGCCATGATGTTTAGCAATTAGCACACCAATTTATTGGAAATTTAAAAGCTTCCTCATTTGCTTGACAGAAAGATGTGTTTGCATTTTTCTTTCTATTTAAAAAAGATTTTATATTATTTCTATCTGTCTTTGCATAAAAACACAAATAAAATCATCTTTTATTCCAGCCACTTGCAACATTGTTTACTCAAAAGATATTCACCAGCCTCGTCTAAGTGATGAATTAAATAGAATATAATAAAGCAATGGTGTCATGACCAGTATTCGTCAATAATGTAAATTTAATGTCTCAAACATGGCAGATCAAGTGCTTTTGAATTTTTTAGAATAAATGAAGTTTTTTTTAACACCACGCCTGAGTCAGGATGCTATTGGCATGAAACAAAATTAACTCATATGCATAAACCTCCAAATTTATAGAAAAACGGACATGATGTATAGAGGTGGCAAAACGAATCAACGAATCGAATTTCTATCCTAAAACTAGACAATTTGGAACACAATACAGCACCAAAACAAAACAAACCTGTAATAAACATCAAATATGCAAAAGGACCTCAGATCCATACACAAGACACATCAAACTTAAACTCAACACTTAAAGGGCTCTGCGCCCACAACATTATAGAAAATTTTCTAAATAAACATGTATATTTATAGGGTGTCTCTTTAGAAGACATGTCCCTTGATATGTGTCATTTGGGAAAGACATAAGTTGAAGGGATATGTCCTTAAAGTGAATAGATATAACTATTTAAAGTGAAAATTGTATATTGGGGGGTCATGATTTTTTAACGGATTGAAACCTTAAACTAAAGGTACATTTAGAAAGGCAACTCTCCATGTCTATAAATAGACTCCCTTGAATTCATTTTGATCATCCAAAATTTTTTTTGCATTAAATGTTATTTTCATAAGTCTTAGAGATATATTAAAGTGTCTAAAATTTAGAGAGAGTTTCCACCATCTTCAAGTTCAAGTTCTTAAGATTGTTGGGCGGATGTATTATTAATCAATTTTTAACATGCATCATTCAATCAAATATTTACTATCATGCATTCAATAAAACATAAACATATAGAATTGGAAAACCTGGAAATTGTAGAAGATAAATACTTGAGACCAAGTCGAGAAAAACCTCTGTCCTTAAGAACTTATTAGCCCCGCCAATGTGCACTTAAGGATCTCTTGGCTAATGTAGACGCTGATTTTTCACCGAGGCCTACAATTGAGATTTCGTAAGGGGGCACTGGCGATCCTGCAAAACAAAGATGTAGAATGAGCGGGAGTATTGCCCACCGGTGTGGTGGGTGCCGGGGGCACTCCGACGCTCAAGTCAGTTAAGGTATTAGGAATTAGAAAGTGGGAAGTCAAAGGTTGGATAATACCTTGAGCTTCGTAGGGTGCCATGAGGGCGGTTAGTCGGAGGTGTGATCAGCTAGAGGAGAGAGTAGTCTCCCGCTATCAGTCTGAGAGCCCCCCCCTCTTGGAGTCATATTCCTTATATATCCATGGTATAATCTATGGTATAGTCATGTGTGTCTTTATTGACTGTCTTTTAATTATCTGCCCGTTAGAACATGGTAACAGTCAACTTAATGAAGTGACATTACTGCCTGCAGGTTGGAACGGATGGCTTGTAGGTGGCATTAATGAGCCTGGGCGTTACGTGGGCCGGTCTCTGGATGGACCTACGGTTTCCGGTGTTGGTGTTTATCGGGCCTGGGCCGACATTATGTCTTTGGGGTTTAATTAGGAGGCTTCAGGGGTGCGTCCAGTATTGGGTCTGAAGTAAAATGACGAAACTACCCCTGGACCAAATTTGGCCCAAACAGTTTGTCCCCTACTCTCTAAGTCAAGAGTCCTTGGCTTGGAGAGTACTTGACACATGTGTCGCCTGGGACGAGGCCATATATTATGTAGCTGCACTCGAGCGTTGATGCTGCCTACTAATTGAACCAAACGAATGTCAAGTTATGAACTTGACTATACAAGAGTTGTTGGGGAAGTTCCCAATCAAGTGGACCAGATGAAGGCTGGGATACAAGTTACATGACATGTGTATTTCATGTCTACGACTCGACTCGACCAGATGTCTATGAGGGATGTCCCCGATCGACTGGACTTGATGAGACCAGGAAGTTATAGATCATCAGACATGTGTAATCCATGTCTTCAACTTGACTCGACATGAGTCCATGGGGGATGTCCCCGGTCGACTGGACTTGATGAGACCAGGAGGTCATAAGTCATGAGACATGAGTAATTCGTGTCTACAACTTGACTCGACATGAGTCCATGGGGGATGTCCCCGGTCGACTGGACTTGATGAGACCAGGAAGTTTATAAGTCATGAGACATGAGTAATTCATGTCTACAACTTGACTCGACATGAGTCCATGGGGATGTCCCCGGTCGACTGGACTTGATGAGACCAGGAAGTTTATAAGTCATGAGTAATTCATGTCTACAACTTGACTCGACATGAGTCCATGGGGATGTCCCCGGTCGACTGGACTTGATGAGACCAGGAAGTTTATAAGTCATGAGACATGAGTAATTCGTGTCTACAACTTGACTCGACATGAGTCCATGGGGGATGTCCCCGGTCGACTGGACTTGATGAGACCAGGAAGTTTATAAGTCATGAGTAATTCATGTCTACAACTTGACTCGACATGAGTCCATGGGGATGTCCCCGGTCGACTGGACTTGATGAGACCAGGAAGTTTATAAGTCATGAGACATGAGTAATTCGTGTCTACAACTTGACTCGACATGAGTCCATGGGGATGTCCCCGGTCGACTGGACTTGATGAGACCAGGAAGTTTATAAGTCATGAGACATGAGTAATTCGTGTCTACAACTTGACTCGACATGAGTCCATGGGGGATGTCCCCGGTCGACTGGACTTGATGAGACCAGGAAGTTTATAAGTCATGAGTAATTCATGTCTACAACTTGACTCGACATGAGTCCATGGGGATGTCCCCGGTCGACTGGACTTGATGAGACCAGGAAGTTTATAAGTCATGAGACATGAGTAATTCGTGTCTACAACTTGACTCGACATGAGTCCATGGGGGATGTCCCCGGTCGACTGGACTTGATGAGACCAGGAAGTTTATAAGTCATGAGTAATTCATGTCTACAACTTGACTCGACATGAGTCCATGGGGGATGTCCCCGGTCGACTGGACTTGATGAGACCAGGAAGTTTATAAGTCATCAGACATGAGTAATTCATGTCTACAACTTGACTCGACATGAGTCCATGGGGGATGTCCCCGGTTGACTGAACTAAATGAAGGTTTATGAGGGTCTTCACTTCTCACTCTACAATGTTCACTCTACTAGACCTGATAATGGTCAGTGAAGATTTTCATCCCTCCGTATTACAAGATCTGACAAAGCTCGATGGAACTACTGTCGGATGGGCTATCAAGTGGATCTGATGGGATCGCCACTCACTCTCATAGGCCTGATGAAGGTTCAATGGACTATGGTTGAATGGACCTTTCATGTGATTTGGGAGATGAAATTCCACTAGCGTCATCTCTAGTGGATGAATATCCTTTCATATCTTATCTGCATTCATGCAATGTCATATAGATAATCTTTCCAGTAACCGGACAGTGTGATTCTGTTAAATTGGATTTACAAAAAATTTTATTAATGTCGTGGTGTAGCAAATAGTCTGGCTCTGTTTTGATTTCATGCTACAACAAATGAGATTCAACCGTGAGCAAATAATAGCTTCTTTTTTCACGTTTCTCTCTCTTCACGTGGGATCGATCCATTCAACACGTAAACAGTTACAAATGGGACGGTCTTCAAAACTATAGGATCTTGTGGTGTGCAAAAATGGTCCTCGGTCAATTTTTATCAAATTGGGTCTCATGCGGCTTTGTCTGAGCATGGAGCTTTACTGACATAACCTCAGTTCAAAAACAAAACATTTTTGATTCGACTCAAAACACAGGCCTACACCATAGTGCCCATCCACAAGCGTTAGCAAAATATTCCTCGAAGCCAACTCACGGGCCAGACACATCCAACAGCCCAAACCTCCAAAAACCCAGCACACACATCCTACCAGCTCATTAAAACGTCAACACCAGCCCACATGTAAAAGATCTCACTAGTCTGAGTCATTGATAACACCACAAGGTCAGACGCCGGTCCCACAAGACAATTGCAAAACTAATCAGTGAACCAAATTGAAAATGGACGATTTATAAGGAGAGGAATGATGCGAATGAGCCTTTCACAAATACCCTATCTTAGTGGGTTTCCAGACGACTGATTGTGGCAACTATACTTAGAGCTCTTGTCGTGTGGACCACTTTTGGCAGTAGGCGCATCGAAGCCATTCCTCTTGTGGCTGCACTATAAGTTATTCTTCATCATGTGGGTAGTTGACCCCCTCTCCCTCAGCTTTTGGCTGCTTTTGTGGTTTTCCCTTGTTGAATGGTCGCATCCATATGGAGATTTGAACCGCTTGCAATTCCTTTAACTGTGTATTTTTTGCTCTCTATTTCGGTGGGACTCCCTCTTTCTCGAATCACTAATTTACTCAGCTTGAAGTCTCTCATTCGCGGTGGATTAGGGAGTGAAAAATGGACGGCTAAGATTTGCTGCTGAGGAACCGAGGGAATTAAAGAAAAGCTTTAAGAATTGGTGACGAAGACGCGAGTGAACTGTTTGTTTATGGTTTGTTTATTGAGGAATGGGTAGTTCGATTGCTTCAAGGAGGTGAACTGGATTTGGGTTTTTGTAGGTTGGGTGAATAGTGGTTGGTACCTTGGTTCTTTCAAAAGCTTTAGGAGACCACAATTAGTAACAATCGACGCGAGGCATATTCGCAAAAATTGATCCCGCACGACAGTAATTATGCCAAGTCCTGACATTATCATGGTAGTAAGGAAGAATCATATGGAACCTTCACATTTCAATGGTTCATCGACGCGAGGCGTGTTCGCGAAGATTGATCACGCACTTCCTAGGTGCTGACGGGGTCGACGTTGCTTCTCTGCTTCATGGTCGTAGATATAGCTGGCAATTAATTCTGCGTACTTCTGAACTGCTTGGTTCTTTGATCTTTTCTGTCGGCTGAACCAAGGGTAAATCCCACGGGTCGAGTGTAATAAGGATAAGCAGTAAGAAGACACCATTCATCTGTTAACAGTCTTAGCCCACTATGAAAATTAAAAACAAACAAGGCCCATGACAGAAACAAAATAACAAAGCTGGCAGCAAATCTAAAAGGAATCTATTATCATGCTATGTGACTAAACAAAGCTCAACCACTATCAAACTCCACTATAAGTGTAAAGCCCAGTCTACTATCAAGGCTAGCACACATATGACTCTGAAATCAGTCATCCACGCGCAAAAGGCCAATATGCTAAAGCCCATGTGATCCCACACGTGTGAAGCCACACACAAATTAGCAAAAAGCAAAAGATGAACATCAGCCTCCACACGCATTGCTTATCCAGCGTGTCGAATGGAATCTCGTCGTTTGGTAAAGAAAGCCCTCATACGGGGAAATTCGCCAAATATTTTATCTCAGTCAAGGCTGTTTCACCTACACCCAGTTAAGTTGAGACGCCACATGTCGATTGGGAGACAGATATGTGATCCAATTCTGATGTTCTCTCATTCTCCCTTTGTAAGGGATCAAGATAAATGGTCCGTACCATTTGGTAATTCTGGCAAGTGGGCCATTTGGTTGCTCTTTAAAGTGGTATCTGTCGAATGGTAATTTCATCGAATGGATTTTCATACTCTAATACCTGATATATTATGACACTATGTATGGGCCTGTGAAGCAAGCTTATCTAGAGCACATTATGGGCTTCATTCGGCAACAACGTGCAGTGTCGAATGGATGCTAAACACTTGAAAATTCAAATGTCTTTGATTTGTTGTGCCGAGAGGACCTTTTATTTGTCTTGTCGAGTGGCATTTCTGTCTAATGCCACTCATTTGTTCGCACCTTATCGAATGTGACTCCGTGGGCAAGAACGGGAGATTTGAGGCATCTCTAGGCGGGGACTCGAGGCGTCGAATTGAGAGTAGTATAAAAGAAACCTTCGTGGCTTATTTGTCTCATGCAGGATCTTGATTTTGATCATTCACTATAAGTTGAGTTTACATCTTTAACGTGTCGAGTGAGACACTTACCTCATTTAGAATCTCCCTAAGTGTTAATTGAAGCACCCTCTTTGAGTTAGGTCTTCATCCTATTTGTCGTGTCGAATGAATCTTCAACCAATAACTGATCATTCCTTCATGTCGCGCCAACTGGAACCTTAGCCTTTAACTAAGACCTCTTCCTCCACGTGTCGAGTGAAGTCTCATACTCTAACTAGAACTTATTCCATCTCATGTCGAATGGAATCTCAAACAAGTGTTAAGCCTCATATGTGGTATGTCGAGTGAAATGTTTGCTAAATACTAAACTATCATTTAATGTCGATTGTGACAAGCTGTGTGTGGTATTGTTGATTAGGATATTTCTAACAAGTCTTATGTCATACATTGAAAATGTCGATTGTTCCATTCATTACAGTTACCTAGTTATAAAGTATAGTGTCGACAAGGACACCCATATCAAGTATCATATTTTAACACTTACTATAAGCCTCGTACCTTAGTGATGTCAACTGAGACACTTTAAAAGTGTAAGCCATACCTGGTAAGGTTGATGACAATCAATTTATGTCTTCTGAAAGAGATGGAAATCTTCTTACAATCGTCTGAAGAAGGTTACACTTCTTTCACGTAGTCTAAGTAGTCTCGAATAGATGACAATTATAGAGAATACTTCTTGGTTGATTTGGTATGTTGGGGATTAAGAGGGTATTCTTATGTCGATCAGATGGAGCATGTAAAATGGTTCAAATGATGGTCCAATTATGTCGATTGATAAGATCGTAGACGGAGAGTTCTTTGTATGCTTTGAATCGCCAGGGCTCCACGGTGGGCGCTAAACTGTAGACGCTGATTTTTCACCGAGGCCTACAATTGAGATTTCGTAAGGGGGCACTGGCGATCCTGCAAAACAAAGATGTAGAATGAGCGGGAGTATTGCCCACTGGTGTGGTGGGTGCCGGGGGCACTCCGACGCTCAAGTCAGTTAAGGTATTAGGAATTAGAAAGTGGGAAGTCAAAGGTTGGATAATACCTTGAGCTTCGTAGGGTGCCATGAGGGCGGTTAGTCGGAGGTGTGATCAGCTAGAGGAGAGAGTAGTCTCCAGCTATCAGTCTGAGAGCCCCCCCCTCTTGGAGTAATATTCCTTATATATCCATGGTATAATCTATGGTATAGTCATGTGTGTCTTTATTGACTGTCTTTTAATTATCTGCCCGTTAGAACATGGTAACAGTCAACTTAATGAAGTGACATTACTGCCTGCAGGTTGGAACGGATGGCTTGTAGGTGGCATTAATGAGCCTGGGCGTTACGTGGGCCGGTCTCTGGATGGACCTACGGTTTCCGGTGTTGGTGTTTATCGGGCCTGGGCCGACATTATGTCTTTGGGGTTTAATTAGGAGGCTTCAGGGGTGCGTCCAGTATTGGGTCTGAAGTAAAATGACGAAACTACCCCTAGACCAAATTTGGCCCAAACAGCTAACGTTCTCCCAGGATAACTTGGTTGCTTCTTGATTAATGGGTACTCTTTTTGATCAAGATCTTAAACTTGAAGATGGTAGAAACTCTCTCTAAATTTTAGACTCTCTAATATATCTCTAAGACTTATGTCACATATATATCAAAACTTTTATGTACACAAATACAAACAGCTTGCATATCACGATAAATAACATAATAATCAGGGACATTAAACCCCTACGATATTTCCCAGGATACTAGAGATGGTGACTGCAACTTGGGTGATCTGCCAGCTCGAGCATGACTTTCCAATGGCTTGAAGGGCTGACCAACCTGGTCACCAACCTGCAAAACTAGCAGACTGTATTGGTATGAGTTATAAAACTCAGTAAGTAATGACCGGGGCTTACACACACGCGTATAACGCAAGCACACATATCGTTCAAGTAGTATAAAAAGTATCGATCCCACGAGGACTTAATACCTAATCTATTAATTTTACGAGGTCAAATGATTACTAGTATCTAACAGGTTGATTGATCGATTTGAAATGGTGAAGATTTTGAATTTAAAAACAAGTAAATAAAATTGCTCGAAAGTAGGTTTAAGAAAATTCAATATTAAAAACTATCTAGGGTTGTGATTTCTTCCAATATCATTTTATAGATGAAGTGATTATTTTATGTTTGTGTAATTTATCGGTTTACTAACCTGGAACACGAAATTATGCGAAAGCCTCTGTTGATGGTCAGACGCAAATACCCAGTTTAACCTAATTGAACCATATGTTTATGTCAACCAAATTACCTGAATTCATTAAGTTTAAGTTCCAATTATGGCTACCCCCGCCCGGCAGGTATATGTCTATCATGTAAGGAAAACTATTAAAGGGTTATCTATCCTCAAGGAAGATCGTGGGCTATTAAGTCTAAGGCTGGAACCTAAAATTCCTTTATCAAGTTTATTTTAGATTTACCAGATCAATCTTATTAGTGGCCAATTAACAAGACGCATTAAGCTTAAGACTTAATAAGTAAACCTTTAAATTACCCAAACTATAAAATAACCCCTTATAAATCGGTGATATTAGAAGTTATCACAACCCCAGATAACTAATTTAGTTACGACACATAACTAGGGCTAGTAACAACTTAAAAGTAAAAGACATAAAGTAAAAATGCTGAAAAGTAATTGCGGTAAAGTAAAAGTTGAAAAGTAAATTACAATAAAATAAAATGCTAAGGTAAAATGATCAACTTTTACTATTTATTATTTAGATATCTCCCTTAATATAATATATTAACTTGTGATTATTTTACCAACCAGCCATATAAGCGGTAACCTGATTAAGTCAAATTAAGTCCAACCAGCCATAAAGACGGAACCAAAATAAACCTGCCATATAGGCGGTAAGAAAATTTAATTACCAACCGACCAATCTGGCGGTATCCTTGCTTAGTCAGGTTTAAACCAGTTTAAAATGAATTACCAACCGACCAATATAACGGTATCCTCATTAAGTCAATATTTTAAATAGTGAATATATTATATTTAAGGGAGATTAATCTAAATAGCAATAGTAAAAGAATTACCTTTCACCCTAGCAGAGGGAAGTTACCTCCTCATGGTGAATAGTAAAAACTGTAAAAGTAAAGAAAGTAAATTACTGTTATTACAGAACGTAATTAAAATTAATTACAAAACTGAAATTTAAAAGAAACTAGATAGAAAACTCTCTATTTACATCAGAGAATTTAGAGAGGAAGGTACATCTGAAACTGAAATTTCGAGCTCTATTTATAGGCCTCAATAAGCATCCCGCGTCGCGACGCCAAGTTTGTTCTTACGTCGCTACGCGATGACGTGTCGCTCTCTGATTGGCCGGATCAGATTCTTATATGCTGATGTGGAGATTGCGGATAATTAATTCAATAATGTGCTATCGTGGTGCTTACGTGGTGCTGACGTGGCGACACGTGGCGAAAGGGATTGTCGGCACCATAGAATTGTGATACGTGGCACGTTGTGATTGGCTGATGATGACGTGGCTGACACGTGGCAGGTTGACTCGGTCTTCTGCTGACGTGGATGATAATGTGGCTGACACATGGGATGACACGTGTCGACACATGGCGATGGCGATTGTCGGCACCATATGATGATGACACGTGGCACGACGCACATTAGTAGATCGACTGTGATGGTGACACGTGGCACGACGCACGTTAGCAAAGTCAAACTTCTCAGATTCTGACATGTGTCCCCGGCGTACGTTAGCAAACTTGCGGCGCATGTTAGGCGTCGCGACGCGCCCAATGACTAAAATGCCCTTTTGTGTTCTTTTTCACTGTTTTGGCCCCAAATCACCTCCAGAATGTCCTGAAACTTTATTTATCTACAAAATAACACAAAACACATCAAAATATTCACAAAACTCAAGAAACTATACAAAATATAGGTTAAATGAGTGAGAAATAGTGATACATTTACCACTCATCACACCCCCAAACCTAACATTTTGCTAGTCCTCGAGCAAAACACAAAATAAAATAACATAAACATCTTTAAAATAAAATTTAACTAAGCCACTTTCGTAGGGATCACGTTGCATTTAGCATATGCAACAAGCCTTTAAACCCCTAGGTGTCCCTAATGGACGAGTTGTAGTCTCGTGAGGGTTTACAGCAATGATACCCACAAACATTTTACAAAGTAAAAATGTAGTGAAACTAATGCACACAAAAGCAAAAAGACAAGAGAAAAGAGAATAAATAAGTTAGTGACTAATCAGGTGAAACTTCTACTCCAAGTTACTAGTTGTTTTCTTTCTTTCTAAATTACTGAATAAGTAAATTCTCCGATTATATTTACCATTCTCCATATACATAGCCAGCAAAATATTAATCAATTCATTTTTGCCCACAACAGTCACAAGTGTAGTTGATAAGAGAGTAATAATTTTGTCCTAAAGTTTTATCAAAATTCACACCTTTTTATGGCAATGGAATAATTTTTCTGATTTTTCTGATTTTTTCTTTGATTTTTGATTTTTTTTTTTATTTATATACAATATCTTCCATCTATGTAGCGAGTGTTGGGTCGGTGGCTCCCAAACCAGTTGGCTTTATGGCACCAGGTGTTAAGACACCCCTACAGACTTAATTACTCAGACTTCAGATATATATATTTTTGCAGTATCTTTGATCCATATAGCGAGCTTTGGGCCAGTGACTCCCAAACCAGTTGGTTTTAGGGCACTAGGTGTTAAAACACCCGTACAGACTTAATAGCTCGGATCTCAGACTTTTTTTTTTACTCAATTGCTTTTTGAGATGCTTCCTCCAATTAAACTAAAGCACTGAATATTACAAACATTTCAATTATAGATCATGTCCGTATGTACCATGCATGTTGATAATACCTGCCAACTGAGCATATGAAAATCTATTTTAGTCAGTATTATGGAGAATTCACAAATTAAATAATTTAAAATGAAATAAACAAAAATTAACTAGTTCCGAAATAGGTTTGAGATACGTCTCAGAAGTGGAAACTCCTTACTCAGCTATCTTTTACCAATTTCACCTTTTTAGTCAAAATAAAAAACGCAACAACGCAAAATATTTTTGTAATTTTTGAAAAAATTTCAATTTTTTTGTATTTTTCGAAAACTTTTGGACTAAAAATAAAAACAACACACAACTAAAAACAAGATACTAATCAACTAATTTCCTCCCCCAAACCTAAATGAGACATTGTCCCCAATGTCTTAAACAATAGAAGAAGAGTTTAGAAGATAGTACCTGGTTAACTGAAATTGTACACGAAAAGTTAAAGGTTAAGATCCAGATTAATCTTACGCCTCTTACCACGATCGTCCTCGGACCAATTTATCTTTGAAAGGATAGGGTCAATTTGTGGTTCATAGGCTAAGATTTGATACATTAGATCCAGAGCAGTTCTGGCAGTGAAGAGGAGTTCTTTTAAAGGTTTTGACATGAACCCATTTCTCCGAGCATCATCAAGAAACACACAAAGAAAATCATAAAATCCTTCAACGTTGTACAGTCCAAGCGGTTTCTGGTGTATGTTCAGGTTCGCCCAATATAACACTGTAAAAATTTCCTCCATGTACCCAAGCCACCTGGCAAAGTAATAAAAGCATCAGCGCGGTTAATCATTTCTACCAATCGTTTAGACATACCTGGCACGATTAGTTCCTCTCTGTTTGATGGTCCAATAAGATTTGCCTCCGCCAAGGGTTTTGGAATGATTCCCAAAACTTGACTGTCTCCCTCTTGTACAGCTTTTGAAACGATCCCCATAAGTCCAAGATTGCCTCCGCCATATACTAAGTGCATATTCCTTGCAGCTAAGACTCGACCCAATTCCTATGCTACCTCTATATATTGTGGCTTAGTACCAACACTAGTACCGCAAAACACACAGATGTTTTCAACTCGTCTTCTTGATGTGGCTTCCATGTTTTACTCTGGATGTCTTCAAAAGTGCAATGATGAGTTGAATTTATAACACCTGAAAAGGGTGAGTAAAAATAATAGCACTAGTACCTGCCAAATGACAATTATTAGTTAATAGTAAAATAAATCGTGATAGTAAAAAAGGTCTGGATCCTGTCGGAGAGAATAAAAGAAAACCAAAACAAATTACAATTATTAGGAAAAGACAAATAGATATAATATTTACAAGAAAAGTAACGGCTTGATTGACGTTTATGCGTCAGGGACAAGCTTCCCATCCAATTTTCTTATAAATTGGCAAACATGGTCTTTTTGAGTCAGATTCCCAAGACTTAACTATTGTCTTTCTTTTTGAAATTGTGTATGTAATTTGCGAAAGACTATGTGAACATATCCACTGGGATGCGTCTCAAGAGTTGAAGATATATCATCTAAAGACTCCTTACTCAAGCCATCCCTAATGAATTTAATTTTATCTTCGCGATTATCAAACACCATTCCTAAAGAACGACAACGAGTATTGCAATTCCAGCGTGCACATTTGTAACAAACACCCATTTGCTTAGCTCTACGTTTCTTTGCATAAGTGCTTCTTCCAAAACCAGACAGATGTGAAATAAAAGATTCAGAAGACTCACCTGCCAATCGGACCCGTGCTTTAATTACCCAACGAATGTCATTATGAACACCATGGATCGTTAGTAATCTCATCTGTTCCAAGCGAGCTTTGTAAACTTTCATCAGAGATTTTTGAGGGAGAGAAGGAAATTACTTGTGAAGATTTGTGAGAATTTCTTCCATCCTGAAATGACTTAATCTGTAAAAACTAAACACACAAAATTAAATTACACCAAATCACAATATATACACAAATTGCATGGGTTGCCTCCCTGCGAGCGCTAAGTTTAACATCGACAGCTGGACGTGACTTCTCGAACGTTAGGCTGGATCTGAAAGTGTGACACTTTTTTTTTGTCGCTCAATGATTCTCCCCAGTAGTGCTTGACACGCTGACCGTTAACCTTGAATGTTTTGTTGGTGTTGGGATCCAGTAACTCAACAGCTCCATATGGTAAAACCTGAGTGATCACAAATGAACCTGACCACCTTGATTTCAACTTTCCAGGGAAAAGTTTCAACCGTGAATTGTACAACAACACTTGCTGCCTTGGTTCCAACTGTCTGTGCACTATTTTTCGATCATGCCATTTCTTGGTGTTTTCTTTGTACAATCTGGCATTCTCATAAGCCTGTAGATGAAACTCCTCCAATTCATTGAGTTGGTGGAGTCTTTTCTCTCATGCAGCCTGTGGATCAAGATTCAAGTTCTTTAGTGCCCAGTACGCCTTGTGCTCAAGCTCAACTAGCAGATGACACGCTTTCCCAAACACCAATCGATATGGGGACATACCAATGGGTGTCTTATAAGCTGTCCGATAGGCCCATAATACGTCATCCAATTTTGTTGACCAGTCTCTCCTTGTTGATCCAACGGTTCTCTCCAAGATTCTTTTGATTTCTCTGTTTGAAACTTCAACCTGTCTATTTTACTGTGGATGATAAGCAGTTGCAACCTTGTGAGTAACTCCATATTTGGATAGGAGTGCATCAAATATCTGTTGCAGAAATGTGAGCCACCATCATTGATAATTGTCCGAGTGTTCCGACCGAGTGAAAATATTCTTTTTCTGGAATTTGATCACCACTTTTGAATCATTGGATGGTAGTGCAATTGCTTCAACCCATTTCGAGACATAGTCTACAGCAACCAGGATGTACAGGTTTCCGAATGATGGAACAAAGGGTCCCATGAAATCAATACCCCATACATCAAATATCTCCACTTCCAGAATATTTTACAGAGGTTCTTCATTTCTCCTGGAAATATTTCATGTTCTCTGGCACCTGTCACATTGAAGAGCAAAAAGATAAGCATCTTTAAAAAGAGTGGGCCATAACAAACATGATTGTAGGACTTTGGCTGCAGTTTTGTTTCCGCTGAAGTGTCCGCCATATGGTGATGAATGACAGTGTTGCAAAACACTGTTGACCTCCTCATGTGGAACACACCGTCTCAATAATTGATCAGCACACCGATTGAACAGGTATGGCTCATCCTAGACATTTTGCTTGACTTCTTTGAAGAATTTCTTCCGTTGCTGAGTTGTCCATTCCAACGGCCATTTTCCTGACACAATGTAGTTGACATAGTCAGCATACCAAGTGGCATCTTGCTGTTTTATGGCAAACAGCTGTTCATCTGGAAAAGTTTCTTTGATTGTCAGTTCTTTGCCAGCTGTTTCTCCATTCTCGATAGTTGACATATTTGATTGCTGAATGATCTGTGTAGACCACCACTTTGGGACCCAGTAGATAGGAGCGGAATTTTTCAAAAGCGTACACAACTACGAGCAACTCATTTTCAGTGGTTGTGTAGTTGAGTTGAGCTTCATTCAAAGTTCTGCTGGAGTAGTAGATGGTGTGGAAAATATTTGCTTTGAGTTGTCCCAAAACTGCACCTACAGCAAAATCACTAGCATCACACATTACTTCAAATGAAGGGTCCAGTCTGGTGCTACAATGATGGGGGCAGAAATCAGATTTTGTTTTAAGATCTCAAAAGCTTCCTGGCATTCTTTGGTGAAGTTGAAAGGCACATCATTTTCCAGAAGATTGTAAAGAGGTTTAGCAATCTTGGAAAAGTCTTTGATAAATCTCTTGTAAAAACCTGCATGTCCAATAAAACTCTGAATCCCTTTGACTGATGTCGGTGGAGGTAGTTTTTCAATTGTTTCAATCTTTCTCAATTCCCTTTTGTGAGATCCGGTGTCCAAGAACAATACCTTCCTGCACCATGAAGTGGAATTTCTCCCAGTTGAGTACCAGGTTGGTATCTTCACATCTTTGTAATACCTGTTCTAGATTTTGCAAGCAGTGGTCAAAAGAGTCTCCAAACACAGAGAAGTCATCCATGAAAACCTCCATACTCTGCTCCAGCATGTCTGAGAATATGGCCATCATGCATCGCTGAAATGTGGCAGGAGCATTACATAATCCAACTGGCATCCTTACGGAAAGCAAAAGTACCATAGACTTGTAAATGTAGTTTTCTCCTGATCTTCTGGGGTGATGGAAATCTGATTGTATCCTGAATATCCATCCAGAAAGCAATAGAACTCATGTCCCGCCAGTCTGTCTAACATCTGGTCAATGAATGGTAGCGGAAAATGGTCATTTCGTGTTGCTTTGTTCAGTTTTCGGTAGTCCATGCATACTCTCCATCCAGTCACCGTTCTTGTTGGAATCAACTCATTCTTTTCATTGGTAACCACATTGATTCCTCTTTTATTCGGCATACACTGTATAGGACTTACCCAAATACTATCTGAGATGGGGTAAATGATGCCAGCATCCAACTATTTGACGATTTCTTTCTTCTTCACGACTTCCTTCATAATTGGATTGAGTCTCCGTTGATGCTCCACTATGGGTTTGTACTCATCATTCATCAGGATCTTGTGCATGTAAGATGATGGACTAATGCCTCGAATGTCTGCTATAGTCCAGCCAATGGCTCTTTTATGCTCTCGTAATACTCTCAATAACTTTTCTTCCTGCTCCAATGTTAGTGAAGAAGAAATGATAACAGGTAATTCAGAAGAGTTTCTAAGAAATGCATACCTGAGATGGCTTGGAAGTAACTTAAGTTCCAACTGTGGTGGTTATTCAATCGAAGGCTTGATTCGATCTTTCTTTGGCAGTTCCAAGCTTTCAACTGGTGGTGTTGATTTGAATCGGAATAGTTTGTCAAGGTAGTTGATACATTCCAGGATTTCAGCATCTAGCTCGCTGTCAGTCATGTTGGTGATGCAAGCTTCAAGTTTGTCCATGGGAGTTGTATCAGTATCCTGAACGATACTATCAACAACATCAATTCTGAAGCATTCTTCTTCCTTTTCATCACTGGAGAATTTCATGGCTTTGAAAACATTGAAGGCAACTTCTTGGTCCTGCACTTTCATGGTCAGTTCTCCCTTTTGCACATCAATCACAGTTTTACCTGTAGCCAAGAATGGTCTCCCAAGAATGATAGGCACTTCTTTGTATTCTTCCATGTCAAGGATAATGAAATCTGCTGGAAGAATGAGTTTGTCGACTTTGACCAGCACATCTTCAACAACACCTCTTGGAAATGCGAGCGTTCGATCAGCAAGTTGCAGTGAGACTGACGTAGGCATTGCTTCTCCAATTTGCAGTTTCCTGTAAATAGAAAAAGGCATCAAATTAACACTTGCACCTAAGTCACATAAAGCCTTACGATATAGTGTTCTCCAATGGTGCATGGGACAGTGAAACTGCCAGGATCTTTCAACTTTGGGGGAAGTTTCCTCTGAATGATGGCACTGCATTCTTCCGTCAATGATACTGTCTCGTAATCTCCCAATCTTCATTTTCGTGAAAGAATGTCTTTCATGAATTTTACATGCTGGGCATTTCTTTCAAGGCTTCTGCAAATGGAATGTTGATGTGAGCTTTTTGAACACCTCCAGGAATCGAGCAAACTGCTTGTCCAGTTTGTTTTTTCTGAAGTCGCTGTGGAAAAGATGGAGGTGGAGTGATCTGATCTTTTCCTTTTTCCTTTGCTTCTTTTTCCTCCATTTATGGAACTGCATCTTTTGAATCTTCCTCAATTGTTTCCTTGATTCCAACATCTTTGTTGATTTCAGTACCGCTTTTCAAGGTGATGGCTTGACATTGCTCCTTCCCTCGGTTCCTTGGATTTGGATCTGTGTTACTAGGAAGATTACCTGGCGGTTTGTAACTCTGAGCATTGGGCAGTTTACCCATTTGATTCTCCAGTGCTTTGAAAGAGGCTGAATGGCTTTGATTCAATGCTACTTGATTTTGAACCATAGCTTCTAAACCATCGTATTTTGCTTCTTGCTTCTTCAACTAGGCCAGCACTTTTATTATTCCTGGTTCTTTTTCATGCTCCTGGATTTTATTTGGTTATTGGAATCCAGGTGGTGGGTAGTTCTTTTGCCCTGAATTGTTGCTCCATGTGAAATTGGGGTGATTCCTCCACC
This sequence comes from Zanthoxylum bungeanum, assembly GCA_019454045.1. NCBI lineage: Eukaryota > Viridiplantae > Streptophyta > Magnoliopsida > Sapindales > Rutaceae > Zanthoxylum > Zanthoxylum bungeanum. Next base: position 64,027 of record SKCR01034236.1, on the reverse strand, counting down.
CTGGGTTATAGGTGTTGGAATATGGATTGTTCCTCTGTCTGTTGAAATTGTTGACATAATTCACTGTCTCTTCTAGTTGGTTGTAAGATTCTGACTCATGTACTCCTCCAAATGGTGAACTTGTGGATCCACCATTAACTTTCATGTTAAGAGTTTCCAGATTTTTGCAAATCACATCCAGGTTGGAATTCAGTGCTGTGTTGGCTCCAACTTCAGAAATTCCTGCAATTCTTTGGATCATGCTCCTTTCTGTTGGCCATAAAGATTGTTGTTGGCCATTTCTTTAATTAAGTCACAGGCCTGATCTTCTCCTTTTGCCATCAAAGCTCATTCAACAGCAGCATCAATTGTGGTTCTCATTATTCCAGAAAGTCCATTGTAAAAGGTTTGGACTTGTAGCCACTTTACGATCTCATGATTAGGACATTTCTGGAGTATATCTTTGAATCTTTCCCAAGCTTCGCAAAGGGATTCTGAATCTTGTTGCACGAAGGATGTGATGTCATTCCTCAACTTTGCAGTTCTGGCTGGTGGAAAGTACTTTGCAAGGAATTTGGTGGCTAGAGTGTTCCAAGTTGTGATGGAACCTGCTGGTAACGAATGTAGCCAAGCTTTAGCTTTGTCTTTCAAGGAATATGGAAAAAGCCGTAGTCTCATTGCTTCTTCAGCTGTTCGGTTGTAATTGAAAGTACCGCAAACGTCCAGGAAGTTGCTGATATGGGCATTAGGATCTTCAGTTGCATTTCCCTCAAACTGTACCGACTGCTGAATCATCTGGATGCATGTTTTGATATCACCCGCATTTGCTGGTAAGAGAGGAAGTACAATACAAGAAATGAGTCCGTCAACCACCGGAATGGTTCTGTCTCGAATGGGAATCGGTGGTGCAACTTCCAAAGGTTCAGGTTCCATGTTGACTAAAGCTTCTTGGCCTTCTCGCCTTTCCCTTCTCACTATCTGATGGTTCTTCAATTTCTGGGTCAAGCGGTCGGAGTTCAAAGCTTCTGGTTCGTCTCATGTAGTTTCTGAGAACCTGAAACACAAGAAAACAAAAACAATAAGTAAAAAGAAATTATATACAAGTAACGTATCTAACCCCAAAATTAATAGTGAAAGATAAATAAGTCCCCGGCAACGGCGCCAAAAACTTGACTGGTGCGTAATCACACGTGTATAACGCAAGTGCACGTATCGTTCAAGTAGTATAAAAAGTATCGATCCCACGAGGACTTAATACCTAATTTATTAATTTTATGAGGTCAATGATTACTAGTATCTAACAGGTTGATTGATTGATTTGAAATGGTGATGATTTTGAATTTAAAAACAAGTAAATAAAATTGCGCGAAAGTAGGTTTAAGAAAATTCAATATTAGGAAACTATCTAGGGTTGTGAATCTTCCAATATCATTTTAAAGATGAAGTGGTTATTTCATTTGTGTAATATATCGGTTTACTACCTGGAACACTAAATTATGCGAAAGCCTCTGTCGATGCTCAGACGCAAATACCCAGTATAACCCAATTGAACCATACGTCTATGTCAACCAAATTACCTGGATTCATTAAGTTTAAGTTCCAATTATGGCTACCCCCGCCCGACAGATATATGTCTATCCTGTAAGGAAATCTATTAAAGGGTTATCTATCCTCAAGGAAGATCGTGGGCTATTAAGTCTAAGGCTTGAAACCTAAAATTCATTTGTCAAGTTTATTTTAGATTTACCAGATCAATCTTATTAGTGGCCAATTAACAAGACGCATTAAGCTTAAGACTTAATAAGTAAACTTTAAATTACCCAAACTATAAAATAACCCCTTATAAACCGGTGATATTAGAATTCATCACAACCCCAGATAACTAACTTAGTTATGACACATAACTAGGACTAGTAAAAACTTAAATAAAATAAAAGACATAAAGTAAAGTACTGAAAAGTAAATTGCTGAAAATAAATTGCTGAAAAGTAAATGCTGAAAGTAAATTGCTGAAAAGTAAATAAAGTAAAAGTACAATAAAAGAAAATGCTGAGATAAAAGATCCACTTTTATTACTTCTAATTTAGATATCCCCTTAATATAATATATTAACTTTGCATGATAATTACCAACTAGCCATATAGGCGGTATCCAGATTAAGTCAAATTAATAATTAATTACCAGCCGACCAATTAGGCGGTATCCAGTTTGTCAGGTTAAAACCAATTTAAATAATTACCAACCGACCTATAGCGGCGGTATCCTCGTTAAGTCAGGTTTTAACTAGTTTATATATTATAATTAAGGGAGATTAATCTAAATATTAGTAATAAAAGTTTTACCTTTTACCTCAGCAAAGGGGAGTTACCTCCTCATTACTGAAAAGTAAAAACTGAAAATTAAAGAAAAAAAAGTACTGTGTGTAAAAGTAAATTGCGGAAAGTAAAAACTGAAAAGTAAAGAAAAGAAAGTGCGAAAGCGGAAATTAATTACTGAAAGCTGTAAATAAACAAACAAGATACATCTTCTTAGTATTCTTAAGGAATTCCTTAGAAGAAAGTATGAATTTACAAATGAAATGGCTTGGTATTTATAGGCAAAATTTTGCCTCCATCAAATCATCCACCAAATCCATTATTAATTGCTCCACTAATTGCTCCACCAAATCCATTATTAATTGCTCCAATAATTGCTTATCATGTTTGGTGGTGATTTGATAATTTTTATTATTTATTTATTAATTTATTTTTTGCTTTGAAAATGATTGAAAATGACTTTAATAATTACACACAACACACTTCTAGATGGTTCATCAATTTCGGGCATGAAATCTTCAGAATTCGAAATTATTTTGTCTTTCAAAGTTGTAGATCTTTGAGTCCTCTTTAATCTGGAATTTTAATCAGCTCAATCTGATATCGTAGTAAAATGTTATGCCTAAAATATGACAGCTGCGCAAAACTGGAATTTCCAAAACTGCACTTCGTTAAAACGCCCTTTCAAGTTTCCAATCTCCAAAATTAATATGTCAAGTCCAATTTTTGCCCTATTTGACCACATTTCATCCTAAATTATTTCATTGTGTCTCAATATTATTTTATCTGCAAAATAACTAAAACACATCAAAACATTCATCAAACACGAGGAACTAAACAAAATATTAAGTAAAAGAGGCGGTAAATATTGATATATTTTCCGCTCATCAATAACTTCACCAAGTCTTTCCTTCTACAATGCTACACAACTCTCATTTCTAAACTTAATATGGTTTCATCACCACCACCTTGAGTTTGAGGGGATGAAAAGATATTGCAATTAATATAATTGATTATGATATATTGGTAATTAATATATTGATTGTAAATTGATTTTGTACATCGTTGCTATGATTTTATACGAGAATATTTTCGATATATTCACTTTTGTAATATCTATATAAAGACAATATGCATATTACAGTAGGATAAGAAAAGTAGTACAAATTTTCTTCTCGCAAGTTCGAATTCCCACGAAGCTGATGTGTGTGGTGAGTTTAAAAGAAAAAAAAAAGAATCCAGTAAAATTAATTTTAAAAAAGAAAAAAATCAGAAGGTGAGTAAACTTAAATATATTTTTAATTTTTTTCCCTCCCGATACTCGAATCTGGATGACAAACTTTATTAAACTGCTTAGCTGCACTATACCTTTGGGCTTGTCCAATTCCTATTATAGACGATAGTTTGGGAACAAAATAAAATAATTAAATTTATCCATGGCTTATTAAATCATCCAATATTATTTAAGGTTTGTTAAACATTTACATCTCATGAACTAGTCAATCCAATCGAAATATGGTCTTAAAACGTTTTTGATACGTTAGACTCTTCAAGTCGTCTCAAGTGCCTTTTAAAGCTCTACTGACTTCACTTATTGGGTTTTATTTTTATTTTTATTTTTATTTTTAATAATAATCATTCTATCTCTATTATCCTTTTTGATTTGACTCACTCAGATGTATGGGAATCTTCACCTACTCTCACTACGGGAGGTTCCAAATAATATGTCTTATTCATTGATGACTGATTACGCCCAAAACGTACTTGCGGTTATCGCAGTACAGTTGAGGTGTCGATTCTTCAGAGAGATGGTTACAAGGAACTAATTTATTTAAATAAAAATGTTAGCAATAACTTAATGGAAATATAATGATTGAGTTGGTAATATGAAATAAAAACTGTGAAAAATATTAGAAATTATTAGTAGAGAGAGGCAGCAAAGCGTCGGGAATCCTCTTGTATCAACTTCCTATATTCAGTTATTGATTCCTTTTATTACTCAATAGAAGATTTCACATCCCAAACCAACAATCAGAAGATATTCAATTCAAAACACATTAAATTCTAAGGTAATTGATGATTTACTTTCTCTATGTTAACAGCACACAAAGTTATCGTTATGATCTATCTAACGTCGACAATATACCCACAGGCAATATTGCAGCAGAAGATCAACTCATAAAACAACTTTACCAGTCACAACTGGGTTCCCCAATCACATATAGAAGAAGCATGAATATTCCTATATACAAGTTGGAAAAACACAATCTCTGGATTCATATAATCATAAGATAATAAAGAATAACAAAGCATTGATTGTACTAAACGTTAAAGAGTATTTAGGAATCAATAACACGAACATAAGAGTTTAAATACAATAGTTCATCCTTAGCTTTGCCAATGAGATTAATTCTCCATGTAGAAGAGAGACATAGCCTTGATAGATCGGAGGAGCATCCTGTCTGGCATGAAGCTTCCTTGTTCTTCTCTCTCAAATATTAGATTCTAACTCTTTGTTGTGTGTTTTCTCTCTGTTTTTCTCCTCTTTTTTCCTCCTCTTAGGGTTTGGACGAACTTGGGTTTATATAGGTGATCAGTGATAAACACACACGTTAGGCAAGCGCACGTATCGCTCAAGTAGTATATAATGTATCGATCCCACGATGACTTAATACATAAGCTATCAATTTATGAAGCTAAATATCTACGAGTATCAGATTGATTGTTGATTGGATAATGATTTTTATCTGAAACAAATAAATAAAAAGTGCAAAAGTAAATTAAAGGAAAATTCAATATTATGAAACTATTTTGGATTGTGAATCCTTCCAATATCTTTTAAATATGAAGTGATTATCTCATATTTGTGCAATATATTGGTTTATTAACCTGGAACACAAAATTATGCAAAAGCCTCTTCCGATGGTCAGATGAAAACACCCAAAGTAACCCAATTAACAATATTCCTATGTTAACCAAGTCACCTGAATTCATTAAGATTAAGTTCCAATTGTGGCTACCCCCCGATAGGTATATTCCTATCCTATAAGGAAATCTACCTAAGAGTCATTTACCCCGAGGTGAGATCGTGAGCTATTGAGTCTAAGGCTAAACCTAAAATCCCTTTTCCAAGTTCATTTTAAGTTTACAAAATCAATCTTATTAATGGCCAGTTAACAAGAAGCATTAAGATTAAGACTCGATAAATAAACCTTTATATTACCCAAGACACAAAATAACCACTTATAAAAAGGTGATATTGGAATTCATCACAACCCCAGATATGGGATTTAGTTACCACACGTATCTAGGACTAGTAAAAAATTAAATAAATAAAATGACATAAAGTAAACTAGGAAATTAAGAAGATAAATTAACAATAAAGAAAATATTGGGGTTAGGGGATCCACTTTTATTACTTCTAATTTAGATATCTCCTTTATTATAATATATAAACTTGCATGACATTACCAACCGATCATATATGCGGTATCCTGATTAAGTCAGATTTTAGATTAATTCTAACCTACCATAAAGGCGGTATCCAATTTTGTCAGGTTAAAGTCAATTTAATTAATTCCAACCGACCATAAATGTGGTATCCCATTAAGTCAGGTTTTAAGATAGTTTATATATTATAATTACGGGAAATTAATCTAAATATTAGTAATAAAAGCTTTACCTTTTCATCATAGCAGAGGGGAGTTACCTCCTTATACTGAAAAGTCAAACAAAGAAAGTGCTATTGCATAAAATAAAAATTAAATACAAGAAAGCTGAAAATAAACAAACAAGATACAATCTTCTTAGTATTCTTAATGAAATCCCCAGAAGAAGGTATGGATTTTCCTTCTGATTTCGGCATCAATTTATAGGCAAATTTTGGTGCCACGCATCGCAACGCGTGAAGGTCTGCCCGTCGCGACGCGTTGTTGATCTTCGACACGTGTACGCAGTTTGACGAGATGATGACACGTGGGTGTCGGCATAAATTATTGGCGCGACATTGCGACGTGTGAAGTTATATGCATCGCGACGCTGACGTCATGCTGACTTAAGCAATGACGCGTGTCGGCAGAGTGAATTATTGTGCTGACGTCATGATGATGCAAATGTTGACGTGGAGATGATGAGTTTCACGGCCCGTTGGGCTGAAGACACGTGTCCGGCGTATGATAGCAGGTTTGTTGTGATGTTGACATGTGGTCATTGCATGTTAGCATATGCGTATGATAGCAAGCTTTCTCTGATGTTGACATGTGGCCGGTGCATATTAGTGGTCACGACGCAGAAGGTTTACTTGTCGTGACACGCAAATGATGATTTTGCATTTTTTGTCGTTTTTCGTTGTTTTCCAGTGAGTCCTGAAACCTTATTTATCTACCAAATACACAAAACATATCAAAATATTCACAAATCTCAAGAAATTATACAAAATATTAAGTAAAATGGACTGTAAATATTGATATATTTTCCGCTTATCACACCCCCAAACCTAACATTTTACTAGTCCTCAAGCAAAACAATAAAATACAATACAATAAAAAATTTTAAAATAAAATTAAACTAAGCCACTTTCGTAAGGATCACAGTTGCATTTAGCGTATGTAACAAGCCTTTAAACCCTTAGGTGTCCCTAATGGATGAGTTGTAGTCTCGTGAGGGACTACAACAATGTTACCCACAAACTTCAAATGCACACAAAAGCAAAAAGATCAAACAAGTTAATGGCTAAACAAGTGAAAATCTTATCCAAGTTAATAATTGTTTTCTTTCTTTCTAAATTACCAAATAAGTAAATTCTCCAATTATTTTTGTCATTCTCCATATACACAGCCAACAAAGTATTAATCAAATCATTGTGCCCACAATATTCATAACTGTAGTTGAAAAGAGAGTAATATTTTTGTCCTACAGTTATATCAGAATTCACATATTTTTTAGCAATGAATTTTTTTTTTTATATAACATCTTTAATCCATGTAGCGAGCTTTGGGCCAATGACTCCCAAACCAGTTGGCTTTAGGGCACTAGGTGTTAAGAAACCCATACGAACTTAATTACTCGGATATCAAATGTCTTTTTTTTTAAATTTTAACATCTTCAATCCATGTAGCGAGCTTTGGGCCAGTGACTCCCAAGCCAGTTGGCTTTAGGGCACTAGGTGTTAAGACACCCCTACAGACTTAATTACTCGGATTTCAGATGTTTAAAGGTTCTAGCATTCTTCCATTTTTTTCATCGCTTTTTTAGATGCATCCTCTAATTAAACTAGAGCACCGAATATTACAAACTTTTCACTTACAACTCATGGCCGTATGTTACCATGCATATTGATAATACTTGTCAACTGAGCATATGAAGATCCAATTTAGTGAGTATTATGGAGAATTCACAAATTAGATAATTCAAAACGAAATAAACAAAAATTAACTTGTTGCGAAATAGGTTGAGATACATCTCAGGAGTTAAAATTCCTTACACAGCTATCTCAACCACTATTCCACCTGATTAGTCAAATTAAAAAAACACAGAAATCAAAATAAATTTTTTTAATTATTATTTTTTTAAAAAAAATTAAAAATTTTTGACTAAAAATCAAATAAAAAACAACACACAAAAAATAAAAACGAGATACTAGTTAACTATTCCCCCCCCCCCCCCCCCCCTCAAACCTAATTGAGACATTGTCCCCAATGTCTAAAAGTAGAAGAAGAGTTTAGAAAACAATACCTTGTTAGCTGAAATTTTACATCTAAAAAGAAAATTAAGGGTAAGATCCAGATTTATCTGACGTTTCTTACCATTATCGGACCAGTTTATCTTGGAAAGGATATGGTCAATTTGTGGTTCAAAGGCTAAAGGTTGGTCAATTAAATCATGGGTAGTTCTGGCAGTGAAGAGGGTATCTTTTACATGTTTTGACACGAACCCATTTCTCTGGGAATCATCAAGAAACACACAAAGAAAGTCATAAAATTCATCAACATTAAACAGTCCAATTGGTTTCTGGTATATGTTCAAATTCGCCCAAGATAGTACTGTAAAAATTTCCTCCATCGTGCCCAAGCCACCTGGCAAAGCAATAAAAGCATCATAACGGTTAATCATTTCAACAAGTCGTTCAGACATACCTGGTACAATGCATTCCTCTCCGTTTGTTGGTCCTATAAGTTTCGCTTCTGCCAAAGGTTTTTGGATGATTCCAAAAACTTGACTTCCTCCTTCCTGTACGGCCCTTGAAACGTACCCCATTAGTCTAAGATTACCATTGCCATATACTAGGTGCATATTCCTCTCAGCTATGACTCTACTCAATTCATGTGTTACCTCAACGAACTCTGGTTTAAAACCAACACTAGTACCGCAAAATACACAGATGTTAACACTCGTCTTCTTGAAGTTGCTTCCATTTTTTTATGTATTTCTTTCCAAATCCGGATGTCTTCAAGAGTGCAATGACGAGCTGAATTTATAGAACTTGAAAAGGTGTGAGTAATAATAGCACTAATACCTGCCAAATGACAATTATTAGCTAAATAGTAAAATAAATCATGAAAGTCAAAAAGTCTGGATCCTGTCGGAGAAAATAAAAGAAAATACAAAACAAATCACAATTATTAGTTAAATATAAAGAGATAATAATATTTACAGAGAGTAACGGCTTGAATGACATCTACGCGTTAGGGACAAGCTTCCTATCCAATTTTCTTATAAATTGGCAAACATGGTCTTTTAAAGTCAGATTCCCGAGACTTAATTGTTGCCTTTCTTTTCAAAACGGTGTATGTAACATGCGAATTACGTGATACACATATCCACTAGGATGCGTCTCAAGAGTTAATGATATGTCATCCAAAGACTCCTCACTCATGTCATCCCTAATGAATTTAATTTTCTCTTTGCGGTTATCAGACACCATTCCTAAAGAACGACAACGAGTATTACATGTCATGCATGCACCTTTATAGCAACCGCCTAATCTTTTAGCTTTTCTTTTCTTACCTTAGGTGTTTTTTCCTAAACCTGGCAGATATGAAATAAAAGAGTCAGATGACTTACCTGCTAATCGGACTCGTGCTTCAATAATCCAACGAATGTCATTAGGAATACCTTTGATCATCAGAAGTCTCATTCTATCAATGCGAGCTTTGTAGACTTTCATCAGAGAGTTTTGAGGGAGAGAAGGAAAACTCTTATGAAGATTTGCGAGAACGTATTCCATGCTGTTTGTGACTTTACCTATAAAAATTAAACACACAGAAATAAAACACACTAAATCTTAATATATACACAAATTACATGGGTTGCCTCCCTACTAGCGCTAAGTTTAACATCGTCAGCTAGGCATGACTGCCAGAATGTTAGGCTGGATCTAATAGTGTGACACTTTCTTTTTGTCGCTCAAATGATTCTCCCAGTAGTGCTTGACACGCTTGCTGTTAACTTTGAATATTTTATTGGAGTTTGGATCATGTAACTCAACGGCTCTATCTGGTAAAACTTGGGTGATTAAGAATGGACCTGACCACCGTGATTTTAACTTTCCAGGGAAGAGTTTCAATCTTGATTTGTTTAACACTACCCGTTGTCCCGGTTCCAGTTGTATGTGAAAGCGATGATATGATTTCGCATATCATCATTTTTAATAACATGTTACAAGAGTCAATATGGGAAGGTCTTGGACTTTTCTTTGTACAGTTTGGCATTCTCAAAAGGTTGTATATAAAATTCCTCCAATTCGTTGAGTTGGTGGAATCGTTTCTCTTCTGTTGCTTATATTTCAAGATTTAACTTCTTCAGTACGCAATACACTTTATCTTCAAGCTCCACAGGCAGATGACATGCTTTAAGTTTGTCAGTGGAACTTTGCATTGCATCGGAGTACGCAATACACTCTATCACATCAAGTCTGAAAATTCCTTATTCTTTTCGTCATCCGGAAATCCATGGCTTTGAAAATATTGAATGATATTTCTTGGTCCTGTACCCTCATGGTTAGTTCAATTTTGTGTAGATCAATAATGGTTCATCCTGTAGCCAAGAATGGTCTCCCGAGGATGATGGGTACGTCTTCCTCTATATCAAGGACAATAAAATCTGCTGGGAAAATGAATTTGTCGACTTTGACAAGCACATCTTCAACTACACCTCTCGGAAATGTGAGCGTTCTCCAATCTGCAGTTTCTTGGAAACGTTGCAAAGATAATGAGGTGGGCTTTGCTTCTCCAATCTGCAGTTTCCTGTAAATGGAAAAATGCATCAAGTTAATACTTGCACCTAAATCACACAAAGCCTTATCGAAGTTATGTTCTCCTATGGTGCAAGGGATAGTGAAACTGTCAGGATCTTTCAACTTTGGGGGAAGCTTCCTCTGAATGATGGCGCTGTATTCTTCTGTAAATGCTATTGTCTCGTAATCTCCCAATCTTCATTTTCATGACAGAATATCTTTCATGAATTTGACATAGCTGGGCATTTGTTCCAACGCTTCTGCAAATGGAATGTTGATATGCAGTTTTTTGAAGATCTCCAAGAATCGAGCAAACTGCTTATCCCATTTGTTTTTATGGATACGCTGTGGAAAAGGTGGAGGTAGAGTGAATCTTTCTTGATCATTTGTTTTTGCTTCTATTTCCTTCATTTGTGGATTTGTTTCGCTGTTTTCTTTTGGAATATCCTTAGCAGTTGCCTTGACTCCCACATCTTTATTGATTTCAGTACCGCTTTTCAAAGTGATGGCATGACATTTCTCCTTCCCCATGTTCATTGGATTTGGTTCTGTGTTACTTGGAAGAGTACATTGCGATCATCATGTTAGTTGTATGATTCTGCCTCTGGTGCTCCTCCATATGGTGAACTTGCTGATCCAACATTAACCTTCATGTTAAGAGTTTCCAGATTTTTGCAAATCAGATCCAGCTTGGCACTCAATGCTGTGTTGATTCCTATTTCGTGGATTCCTGCAATTCGTTGAATCATGCTCCTTTCTGTTGGCCACAAAGAATTATTGTTGGCCATTTCTTCAATTAAGTCCCAGGTCTGATCCTCTCCTTTTGCCATTAAAGCTCATCCAGCAGCAGCATCTATTGTGGTTCTTATTAATCCGGAAAGTCCATTGTAGAAGGTTTGGACTTGTAGCCACTTTGCAATCTCATTGTGAAGACATTTTCTGAGCAACTCCTTGTATCTTTCCCAAGCTTCGTAAAGGGATTCTGAGTCATGTTGTACAAAGGATGTAATGTCATTCCTCAGTTTTGTTGTTCTGGCTGGGGGGAAATATTTTGCAAGGAATTCGGTGGCAAGAGTGTTCCAAGTTGTGATGGAACCTGCTGGTAGTGAATGTAGCCAAGCATTAGCTCTGTCTTTCAAGGAATATGGAAAAACACACAGTCTCATTGCTTCTTCTGTCGCTCAATTGTAATTGAATGTGCCGTAAACTTCCAGGAAGTTGCTAATGTGGGCATTAGGATCTTTAGTTACATTCCCCCAAAACTGAACTGACTGATGTATCATCTGAATGCATATTTTGATGTCACACGCATTTGTTGGTAAGAGAGGAAGTACAATGCATAAAATGAAGCCGTCAACCACCAGAATAGTTCTGTCTCGAATAAGAATTGGTAGTGCAACCTCGAAAGGTTCAGGTTCTTGAATGTTCATGTTGATCGGTGCTTCTTGACCTTCTCGCCTTTCCCATCTCAATTATCTGATAGTTCTTTCAATCTCTGGGTCAAACAGATGGATTTCAAAGCTTTTGGTTATTCTCATGTAGTGATTGAGAACCTAAAACACAAGAAAACAAAACTAATAAGTAAAAATAAATTAGACACAAGTAAAGGTATCTAACCCCAAAATTAATAGTGAAAGATAAATAAGTCCCCAGCAACGACGTCAAAAACTGGATCGGTGATAAACACACACATTACGCAAGCTCACGTATCGTCCATGTAGTATAAAATATATCGATCCCACGAGGACTTAATACCTAAGCTATCAATTTATGAAGCTAAATGTCTAAGAGTATCAAATTGATTGATTGTTGGTTGGATGATGATTTTCATCTGAAACAAATAAATAAAACAGTGCAAAAGTAAATTAAAGGAAAATTCAATATTATGAAACTATCTAGGGTTGTGAATCCTTCTTATATCTTTTAAAGATGAAGTGATTATCTCATGTATGTGCAATATATTGGTTAATTAACCTGGAACACGAAATATGCAAAAGTCTCTTCCGATGGTCAGATGCAAACACCCAAAGTAACACAATTAACTATATTCATATGTTAACCAAGTTACCTGAATTCATTAAGACTAAGTTCCAATTGTGGCTACCCCCGCCCGACAGGTATATACCTACCCTGTAAGGAAATCTACCTAAGAGTCATTTGCCCCGAGGTGAGATCGTGAGCTATTAAGTCTAAGGCTAAACCTAAAATCCCTTTTCCAAGTTCATTTTAAGTTTACCAAATCAATCTTATTAATGGCCAGTTAACAAGAAGTATTAAGATTAAGACTCAATAAATAAACATTTATATTACCCAAGGCACAAAATAACCATTTATAAAACGATGATATTGGAATTTATCACAACCCCAGATACAGGATTTAGTTACCACAGATATCTAGGACTAGTAAAAATTTAAATAAAGAAAATGACATAAAGTAAACTAGGAAATTAAAAAGATAAATTAACAATAAAAGAAAAAATTGGGGGTTAGAGGATCCAGTTTTATTACTTCTAATTTAGATATCACCCTTATTCTAATATATAAACTTGCATGACATTACCAACCGATCATATAGGCGGTATCCTGATTAAGTCAGATTTTAGATTAATTTCAACCGACCATAATGGCGGTATCCAATTTAGTTAGGTTTAAATAAATTCAATTAACTCCAACCGACCATAAAAGCGGTATCCCATTAAGTCAGGTTTTAAGATAGTTTATATATTATAATTCAGGGAGATTAATCTAAATATTAGTAATAAAAGCTTTACCTTTCACCCCGCAGAGGGGAGTTACCTCTTCATACTGAAAAGTAAAATAAAGAAAGAACTATTGCATAAAATAAAAATTAAATAAAAGAAAGCTGTAAATAAACAAACAAGTACAATATTCTTAGTATTCTTAAGGAAATTCCCATAAGAAGGTATGGATTTTCTTTCTGATTTCGGCCTCAATTCATAGGTAAAATACGCAAGTGCACGTATCGTTCAAGTAGTATAAAAATATCGATCCCACGAGGACTTAATTCCTACTGTTCTTATTAATTATTGAATCTATTTAATTACAAATATCTAATTAAATGGAGAAGAGAATGATTGTTTGATTGTTGAAAGTGGTTTTACAAAATAAATAAATAAATAAAAAGACAAAAGAAAATACTAAGGAAAAAACAAAAGACACAAAGATCTAGGGTTGTGAATCCTTCTAAATCTTTAAAAGATGAAGTGGTTATTTTATGTTTGTGTAATAAATCGGTTTACTAACCTGGAACACTAAATTATGTAAAAGCCTCTTCCGATGGTCAGACACAAATACCCAGTTTAACCCAATTGAACCATATGTCTATGTCAACCAAATTATCTGGATTCATTAAGTTTAAGTTCCAATTATGGCTACCCCGCCCTACAGGTATTCCTATCCTGTAAGGAAATCTATTAAAGGGTTATCTATCCTCAAGGAAGATCGTGGGCTATTAAGTCTAAGGCTGAAACCTAAAATCCATATGTCTAGTTCATTTTAGATTTACCACATCAATCTTATTGGTGATCAGACAACAAGAAGCATTAAGATTAAGACTCAATAAATAAATCTTTATAATACCCAAACTATAATTTAACCCGTTATAAACCGGTGATAGTAAAAGTCATCACAACCCCAGATAACTAACACATAACTAGAGCTAGTAAAAACTTAAAAGTAAAAGACATAAAGTAAAAGCTGAGAAGTAAATTACAATAAAATAAAATACTAAGGTAAAAGGAATTACTTTTACTACTACTAATTTAGATATCTCCCATAAAATAATATATAAAATTGTGATAATATTACCAACCGACCAATCTGGCGGTATCCTGATTAAGTCAAATTAAGTCCAACCAGCCATAAAGGCGGAACCAAAATTAAATTACCAACCGACCAATCTGGCGGTATCCTTTATTAGTCGGTTTAAATCAGATTAAAATTAAATTACCAACCGGCAATATAGCGCTATCCTTTTTAAGTCAGTATTTTAAATAGTGAATATATTATTTTAAAGGGAGATTAATCTAAATAGTAACAGTAAAAGAATTACCTTTCACCATAACTAGGGGAAGTTACCTATTCACGGTGAATAGTAAAAACCGTTTAAAAAGTAAAAACTAAAAATAAATTACTATTATTACAAAACGTAATTAAAATTATTTACAAAACTAAAAACTAAAAATAAAAAAAAAACTAAAGACTCTAGAGAGAGAAACTTCTCTTTAGAAAGAATTGAAGAGAGAGGAAGGTGTGTTGAAATCTGAAATTCGAAGCTGAATTTATAGGCGCAGATAGGCTTCTAGTGTCGCGATGCGTAAGCCTTTGGCGTCGCGACACTGGAACAGTGAGTCGTGGCATGCTGAGGGCTTGACACATGGCGATTCGGATAAGAGGATAAGGCGACATGTGGCGAGGCGGCTAAGAGCTCAATTATTATGCTGACGTGGCGCTGACGTGGCAAGGCGGCTGAGATCAATTGTTGGCACCATAGTTATATAATACCACTCATCACACCCCCAAACCTAACATTTGCTAGTCCTCGAGCAAAACATAGAATAAAATAACATAAATAAAATTTAACTAAGCCACTTTCGTAGGGATCACGGTTGTATTTAGCATATGCAACAAGCCTTTAAACCCCTAGGTGTCCCTAGTGGACGAGTTGTAGTCTCGTGAGGGTTTACAACAATGATACCCTCAAACATTTTACAAAAGTAAAAAGGTAGTAAAACTAATGCACACAAAAGCAAAAAGACAAGCGAAAAGAGAATAAAGAAGTTAGTGACTAATCAAGTGAAACTTCTACTCCAAGTTACTAGTTGTTTTGTTTCATTCTAAATTACCAAATAAGTAAATTCTCCGATCATTTTTACCATTCTTCATATACACAACCAACAAAATATTAAACAACTTATTTTTGCCCACAATAGTCATAAGTGCAGTTGATAAGAGAGTAATATTTTTGTCCTAAAGTTCTATCAGATTTCACACCTTTTTGTAGCAATGGAATAATTTTTTTTTTCATTTTTCTGATTTTTTTCTTTGATTTTTCTCTATTTTTTATTTATATACAATATCTTCCGTCTATGTAGCGAGCTTTGGGTCGGTGGCTCCAAACCAGTTGGCTTTAGGGCACCAGGTGTAAGACACCCCTACGAACTTAATTACTCAGACTTCAGATAGAAATATATTTTTGCAGCATTTTCGATCCATGTAACGAGCTTTGGGCCAGTGACTCCCAAACCAGATGTTTTTAGGGCACTAGGTGTTAAAACACCCTTACATACTTAATAACTCGGATCTCGGTCGTTTTTTTTTTTTTACTCCATCACTTTTTGATAAACTAGAGAACTGAATATTACAAACTTTTCAATTTTAGCTTATGTCCGTATGTTTCCATGTATGTTGATAATACCTGCCAACTGAGCATATGAAGATCCATTTTAGTCAGTGTTAAGGAGAATTTAAAAATTAAATAATTTAAAAGGAAATAAACAAAAATTAACTTGTTTCGAAATAGGTTTGAGATACGTCTCAGGAGTGGAAACTCCTTACTCAGCTATCTCTTACCAATTTCACATTTTTAGTCAAAATAAAAACTTAAAAACACAAAATATTTTTGTAATTTTTGAAAAATTTTCAATTTTTTTATATTTTTCGAAAAATTTTGGACTAAAAATAAAAACAACATACAACTAAAAATAAGGTACTTATCAACTAAAGAACTCTCATTTCTTTGATTTTAACGGAATTTTGTTGCATAAATGAAAAATTTTAACGGAAAGTTTTAACACAAAAGCATTGCACCCCCAAACTTAAATTAAGCATTGTCCCTAATGCGTTCAAAACATAAACAAAAGGTAGGAACAATGGTACGAGTTATGCGTCAGTCTCCTCCTCATCGCTGTCGTCAGATGGTGGGTCTGGGAACTGTGGAACAGTAATGTGCAAATCATTTGCCATTTGTTGTAGTGCATGGCCGATTGCTCTGTTATATTGAAGCATATAATCCATACGAGATCCCAAACGACGAACTTCCTAAGAAATAGTGTGAGGCCTTGATGATCTTTGTGGTGGCTGAGGTGGTTGTTGTTGTTGTTGTTGTGCGGAAGAATATGCTCCAGCTTGAGCTTGTCTCTCTGTTCGGAGTTGCTGGATTATACGGGCTGTTAAAGCTGTCCTGGGTTGCATTGTTTCTTCTCTGGGATCAACAGGCACCATGGCCAATGTACAAAGTGATGTGATCAGGTAGCAGTATAACAGACCTGCCTGTGTTGATCTCGCAGCCCAGGCTATATTTGTTGAGATTAACTGTCCACATCAATAGTAAAGCCCTCCATAATGCAATATAACAGGATCATGCGTTCCTTTGTGACATAAGTAATGTGTGATCCTGGTAACAACGATCGGGTCACCAAATGGAACCACACCTTTGCTTCGGTTTGAGTAATCTCGAACTTATCTTCTGGTGTTCCCCATTGCTACTCAATACCCAAGCCGCATTAGGAACACACAATGTTTCTGTTAAATGTGTAATATCAATCTCCTCTTTAACTGTAGAGTACTCATCAGCTTCCATATCAGGTAATCCATAGAATCTGTTAATTGTAGTAGGATCAAATGCTACCTGTTGATCTCTAACCATTGCTATATATGCACGATGCTCATAAGCATTAGCGTAAAACTCCCGGTAAAATAGCTGCATAAGCGGGGGGAGGCTGCAAACAAAGCTTTTGCCAGTGTCTGGTTGCAATGATCGTGTCAATCTCCGGGAATAGTCCGGGGCAGATTTCAAAACCCCTCTCCATAATATGAACTTTTCTAGTCATTCCCTCTTCGAATCTCCTCTCTGCAGCTGCCGAAACAAATTTTGTAGTGTCAAAACTGGGTTCAGTAGATGTTGAAGCTCTGGATCTCTTCGGTGGCATTTTTCTTTCGAAATTTTGGCAGAACCTCCTCTGTTTTTCCACAAATCCTCAACAACACAAAATACTCAATCACCAAACACTCCAAATATCAATCTGTCTCCACATTTCGCCCCCAATTACTACGAATCAATTTGTCAAATATCAACACTTCGCAATTTCAATTCTCACAATACCAAGTCACAATCAACCAAATCACCAAATTCAATTCCAATTACCAAATCAAAATTTTTTTATCAAATTATTACCGTAATTTCAGTTTGATTTTGGCAGTGGTGGTACTCTCGGTGGTAGTGAAGATTGTTTCGGTCTCGACGGTGGTGGCTAATACTCGGCTTGGAGGATCTCGGCGATGGCTCTCGGTTGAGTGGAGGTGGAGGTGGGCTAGGTGGGTTGCGGTGTGTGGTTCGGCTTGAGGTAGTTCTTAGTCAGCTTCTGGTTTCTGATTCTCGATCTTTGGAGGTTCGGTTTGGTCGTGGTCTTCTTGGTGTTCTCTGCTCGACAATCTCTGGTTCTGTTCGGCTGTTCATGGTGCGTCTTGGTGGTGAGATGAACGACAGTGGCTTTGTGGATTCGGTTATGTGTTGGTTTGGCTATGGTGTTGTGGTTGTGGTTGATTCCGGCGAGGTCTCACGGTAATGATGAAGGTAGTGGCTCGGCTAAGTGGTGGTCCAATTCCAGCGATGCTCAGTTCGGTCTCTGTTTGGGTGGATCTTGGTTTCTGGTTTCAGTGGTAGATCTCGGTTTCGGCAATGGTGGCTCGCGGTTGTTCGGTCGTGAGTGGTTGCAGTTTGGGCGATGAGGGCTAGATGTGTCGAGATGATGATGGGTCTTGGTTGGATGATTTTGTTCACGGTGGGGATGAAGGCTCGACTTTGGTGGTTGTGAGTTGAGAGAGATGGTGAGATCTGTGAGGGAAATTGGTTCTGTTCTCGGCGGCTGCTGTTTTTGGCATGCAATCGATCCAGTGTCGTGACACTGAAGAAGTTGCCTGGCGTCGCGACGCTAAGAAATTTTTTTTTTTTTTTTTGGCAAAACCAGTCTTGCGATGGATAAATCCATAGGGACGCCTCCCAAGAGCTGACTCCTTACTTGGCTCTCTTCTGGATTGACTTTGTATCTTCGTGATTTTGTCAAATTTTTATTTTGTGAAAATCCCGCTTGCACTGGCTTACTTTGTCCTGAAAAATTCCGTTTTTATTTTTCCTGCAAAACTAACACACAAAATTAAAAATTTCACACAAAATATGAAAACAAATTACAACAAATTGCATGGGTTGCCTCTCTGCTAGCGCTAGATTTTTCGTCTTCAGCCAGACGTGACTGAAATCTATCTGTCAAGGAGGTTTCAATGTCGTTTTGGATGTCCGATTAAAGACAATCCCGTGAGCGTTACTTTTGAATGGTCTCTTCCAACGGTACAGTGGCAAAAAAATTTTGTCTCATTCAGTGCTTGTGCCACCTTTTTAATCTTTGTTGCTCAAGTGGTTCCCGAAAAGAAAGAAAGAAAATTAGGAGGTCTTTTATGGTGCTTGACGTGGAATGGGAGTTCCATTCTGTCAAGCTTCTGGGCGATTCTTTGATTTGTACTCCCCAAAACAGCGATGTTTCTCCTGAATGCTCTGGATCTTTAGTTTGGTCTGACAGTTGCTTTCCATTTGCTCTGCTTCTTGTTCCACCTTTCTTCACAGATGTATTTAAAAATTTCCATATCCATCTCTTCATCTTTCATCTCTGAAATACATGTTTCAAAATTGTCAACCTGAGGATGTAAAGAAATGTCAGATTTTAGGTCTTCATCCTCTGATCTGGGTGATGTGATTGGCTCAGGCAGATCTTCTCCAAACATTATCGCAAAACAATCTCCAAGATCTTCATTTTGAGGACACATAATTTCATCCTCAATTTTTGATGCAGTTGGTACAAATATTCAGCTTCATCCTCGTCAGAATCTGAATAATAGAAATCAATTGAGACTTTGCCGGTTCGGGCTCCTGAATGAATATATCTGGTTGTTGATATTGTTCAGCCTCCTCCTTTGTTGAAGTGTCATTGTGAACTGATTGGCATTCGAAGGCTTCATCAGTGTCATCTGGAACTGGTTCTTGAGGTATGTAGTTCTGGTTTTCTGTTAATTGTCTGATCTGTCATTCTCTGTATAGATTCTGTTTGACTCTGAATTTGTGCATCAAATTGAGCTTCTCGTTCCTCGAACCAATTTTTGAGCATGTGAATTAACTGATCTTCCTCTTATGGTTCTGGTTGTTGATGGAAATCGCATATGGATGGTGGATAAGATGGAAAATCTGGTTCTGTGAAATGTGATGGCTCGTCATACCATGAATGATTTTGATAGCTCTGCCACCTTGGATTGTAGTTGTACTCGCAATAATTACTTGGGTGGTTACCGTCACATATCTCACATCTCCATGTTGCGTTCTGATGAGCAAATGTACTATTGTTTGGTTCTGGAATCCAGTGAAAATTGTTGGGCAGTACAACAGGCCTCAGAAAACCGGACTGTTGCTCCCAAATGTGGGGTGTATCTACTTGTAAAGCATTTAATCTCTCAATCTCCCAGTAGTGTTCCATTTTCAACCAACTGAAAAACAAAAGAAAGAAATAAAAATTACAGATAAAAATAAAGAAAATTAGAACAGGTAAATTAGATAGCTTCAAAATTAACAACTCAAGAAATATAAGTCCCCGGCAACGGCGCCAAAAACTTGACCGACGTAAACACACACGTATAACGCAAGCGCACGTATAATTCAAGTAGTATAAAAATATCGATCCCACGAGGACTTAATTCCTACTGTTGTTATTAATTATTGAATCTATTTAATTACAAATATCTAATTAAATGGGGGGAAGAGAATGATTGTTTGATTGGTTGAAAGTGGTTTTACAAAATAAAAAATAAAATAAAAAGACAAAAGAAAATACTAAGGAAAATAACAAAAGACACAAAGATCTAGGGTTGTGAATCCTTCTAATATCTTTTAAAAGATGAAGTGGTTATTTTATGTTTGTGTAATAAATCAGTTTACTAACCTGGAACACTAAATTATGTAAAAGCCTCTTCCGATGGTCATACACAAATACCCAGTTTAACCCAATTGAACCATATGTCTATGTCAAACAAATTATCTGGATTCATTAAGTTTTTAAGTTCCAATTATGGCTACCCCCGCCCGACAGGTATATTCTATCCTGTAAGGAAATCTATTAAAGGGTTATCTATCCTCAAGGAAGATCGTGGGCTATTAAGTCTAAGGCTGAAACCTAAAATCCCTATGTCTAGTTCATTTTAGATTTACCACATCAATCTTATTGGTGATCAGACAACAATAAGCATTAAGATTAAGACTCAATAAATAAATCTTTATAATACCCAAACTAAATTAACCCCTATAAAACGGTGATAGTAAAAGTCATCACAACCCCAGATAACTAACACATAAGTAGAGCTAGTAAAAACTTAAAAGTAAAAGACATAAAGTAAAAGCTGAGAAGTAAATTACAATAAAATAATACTAAGGTAAAATGAATTACTTTTACTACTACTAATTTAGATATCTCCCATAAAATAATATATAAACTTGTGATAATATTACCAACCGACCAATCTGGCGGTATCCTGATTAAGTCAAATTAAGTCCAACCAGCCATAAATGCGGAACCAAAATTAAATTACCAACCGACCAATCTGGCGGTATCCTTTATTAGTCAGGTTTAAACCAGATTAAAATTAAATTACCAACCGGCCAATATAGCGGTATCCTTTTTAAGTCAGTATTTTAAATAGTGAATATATTATTTTAAAGGGAGATTAATCTAAATAGTAACAGTAAAAGAATTACCTTTCACCCTAACTAGGGGAAGTTACCTATTCATGGTGAATAGTAAAAACTGTAAAAAGTAAAAACTAAAAAATAAATTACTATTATTACAAAATGTAATTAAAATTATTCACAAAACTAAAAACTAAAATAAAAAAAAAACTAAGACTCTAGAGAGAGAAACTCTCTCTTTAGAAAGAATTGAAGAGAGAGGAAGGTGTGTTGAAATCTGAAATTCGAAGCTGAATTTATAGGCGCAGATAGGCTTCTAGCGTCGCGACGCGTAAGCCTTTGGCGCGCGACGCTGGAACAATGAGTCGTGGCTTGCTGAGGGCTTGACACGTGGTGATTCGGATAAGAGGATAAGGCGACACGTGGCGAGGCGGCTAAGAGCTCAATTATTATACTGACGTGTCGATGATGTGGCGCTAACGTGGCAAGGCGGCTGAGATCAATTGTCGGCACCATAGGATTGCGACACGTGTCGCGACGTGATTGGCTGATGAGGACGTGGCATGTTGACTCGGTTGACTATCTGATGTGGACGATGACGTGGCACGACGCGTGGCGTAGTTGACTCATTGACCGATGACGTGGCGATGACATGGATGACACGTGGCACACGTGGCTATTGTGAGTGTCGGCACCGTAGGATGATGACACGTGGCACGACGCACGTTAGCATATCGGCTCTGATGGTGACACGTGGGACGGCGCATGTTAGCAAAGTCAAACTTCTCAAATTCTGACCCGTTGACCCGGCGCACGTTAGCATACTCCGGTGCATGTTAGGCGTCGCGACGTTGAAGGATTGGGCGTCGCGACGCGGGAAATGACCAAAATGCCCTTTTTTTTTTTACCAATTTTCACAGTTTTGCTCCAAATCACCTCCAGAATGTCCTGAAACTTTATTTATCTACAAAATAACACAAAACACATCAAAATATTCAGAAGACTCAAGAAACTATACAAAATATTAGGATAAATGAGTGGGAAATGGTGATATAAATATCACTCATCAACTTTCTCTTTTTATTTATACCATACATCATAACACTTAGCAAATCAGGATAGACATCTAAGCAAACGGTCATTCATCGACATGCAATTTCTTCAAATGGTCACTTTGCCAACTATCTAGGTTCTTACTGCTAAAAACCTATAGTTAAGTGCTTACAAGTCTAACCTAGATCAACTACTCAAGACATCAGATAAAAGTACATTAAAGAACTTATTGTTTCTAAGATTTCACCCTAAAACAAACAATATTCATCATTGGACATATGCTTTACTATTAAGGACTAAGAACAAATAATTTTTTTTTTATATATAACAAGAATTAGTATTATCACTGCATGCCTACACCCCCACACTTAAAACTTGCAATGTCCTCAATGTAAGATAAATATAAAGAAAAATGATTAAGGTACAACACTACCAGGCGTGGAGTTGATCAAGTTCCTACTGGTGAGACTTTAGTTGTGTGGCTGTTTAGGCTGTGTTAATACATGCATAAATACTTATGCAGATAATAAACATGCAATTAGCACACAATAAAATAAAACTACAGTAAATAAAATAAATAAATAGATAAATAAAATAAATACAGATGTAATGGTTTCCTCTCCGCTAGCGCTAAGTTTAACGTCTTCAGCTAGACACAATCACTCAAGTTGTCATGGTGGCTTCTATATAGTGGACCAATTAGTCCCATGTTATTTCTTCTTTGGCAGACATTGGTGATTAAAGCATGAAAATATTTTTTATCTGGTTGCAGCAGTTTATCTATGGATTCCCTAGGATCTACTAATGGCTGAGATTTTATCAATTGGTTCAACCTTCTTCTTAACTTCCCAGGGATCATCTTCAAGTGGGCACTAACTCTATGTTTCCTCTTTTTAATGTTCTTTGGAATCAGGTCCAGTTCAAGAGGGCATGATTCATGTGATGTAGAGGTTGTCTCTAGTAAGACTGTATCTAGCAAGTATGTGTAATGACACTCATTATCATCTCGTCGTTGTTTCTAAACATGAAAAATGTTCACCTCCAGTGTCATTTTCCCAAATGATAACATCATGAGACCGTTCATGTAATTGATAAGAGCATTAGTTGTAGCAAGAAAAGGTCTACCTAAGATAAGTGGAATTTTTGACTCAGTGTTAACCACAGATTGAGTGTCAAAGATCAGGAAATCAACAAGGTAGTAGAATTTATCAATTTGCACTAAAACATCCTCAACTAATCCTCGTGGTGTTCTGGTAGAGCGATCAGCTAACTGTAAAACCATAGATGTAGGTTTGATCTCTCTAAGTCCTAGTTGCTTATAGATAGAATATGCCATTAGATTAACACTAGCACCTAAATCTAGCAAAGCCTGACCAAACTCATATGTGCCAATGTGACAGGTGATGGTGGGACATCCCGGATCTTTATATTTTGGTGGAGTCCTCTGTTCAATTATTGCACTTGCTTGCTCTGTTTGGAATGCAATCTTTTTCACATGATGCTTTCTTTTCATAGTGCATAGATCCTTCAAAACCTTCGCATAAGTGGAAACCTGTTTGATCACATGTAACAGAATAAGGTTAATTTTTACCTGCTTTAAATGTTCTAGGATCTCACCATTTGGTTCAGGAGACCTCGATGTGGGCCTAAGTGCTTGGGGAAGGGTACTCTAACTGGAATATGTGTCACTTGATCTTCCTGAGGAGTATTTGTACTACTATCTCTGGGGTTACCTAGAGTGTTAGAAATGTCATGTATCACTACCTCTTTACCACTCCTAGTGATAATTGCATTAACAATTTTTAAATTGGATGCCTCATGATCAGCTTGTGCCATGTGTTGCCCGTGTGGATTAAGTTGAGCATGAGATGGAAATTTTCCTTGTTCTTGCACACTCAGGACATTAGTTAACTTAGAGACTTGAATCTTAATCTCCTTATTGTCTTCAACTACCTGAGCTATCAACTGTTGAACATTTATGGCCCATAGCATCACTATTTGTACAGATCATGGTATTATTGTACAAATTAACTATGTGACAAAGGAAATTACTCTTCTATCATTTGTAATTAGATTACCAAGATGTATAAATGATAGAAGGTCCATATGATTAGTTCCGGATTGAGATGATATGAGACAGTATCAATCCTCAAAGGTTTAATCATTAAATATCCCCAGTTGTAGTATTATCGAGACTGGACATCGATAATGCGGAATAGACTAGTATTGCACTTGTGCGTGTTATGGGAGCATAACGACATAGTTCTCATTTATTTGGGTATAGGATACTCATGTAAGTGTAATATGAGGTTGTGTTTTACCGATGGCACGGAAAACAGCTTCGCTCTAGATAGACCCCTCGGAATTCCATTGGTAGTATGACTATGTGTCTATGGAAGTCCGAATCAGTGTAGATGTATTTGGTCTTAACCTGAGACTTGCACCGCTAATACTTGCGACAATCAATGTACTTTGGTTTTGGTCATCCAGGGCTTTAACAGGTTCTGTGTATGCCACTTCTGGGTATATTGAGAATCGTAGTGTGTTCGGTGTGATGTCGAGATGGAAGTATCACTCCAGTCATAGTGGAGATGATGATCACGTAGGATACGGAACTAGTTCTCTTATGTTTTGCAGTCATTGGGATAATATGACTAGGTCATGATTATCGGATTATAAAGACTAGTTACCAGAGATCTGATATGTGCTTCGTACGGGGCAGACACAAATCCAGCCCCAGGCCTAGCACGTGACATCCGATATTGGATCGTAATACGTAATACTACGTATAATACGCCTGATATAGATCACATATTCCTGTAAGGATATTTCTGGAGAATTGGGTAGGCATGGCTGATGAGCGGAAAATATATCAATATTTACCGCCCCTTTAACTTAATATTTTGTTTAGTTTCTCGGGTTTGATGAACGTTTTGATATGTTTTATTTTATTTTGCAGATAAAATAATATCGGGACTCAATGAAATCATTTAGGACGAAATGGATAAATAAGGGCAATTATTGGACTTGATATATTAATTTTGGAGATTGGAAACTTGAAAGGGCGTTTTGACGAAGTGCAGTTTTGGAAATTCCAATTTTGCGCATCTATCTTATTGTGGGCATAACTTTTTACTCCGATATCGGATTGAGCTGATTTAAGTTCCAGATTAAATAAGACTCAAAGATCTACAACTTTGAAAGAGAAAATATTTTCACATTCTGATGATTTCATGACCGAAATTGATGAACCATCCAAAAGTGTGTGGAGTGTAATTATTAAAGTCACTTTCAATCATTTTCAAAGCAAAAAATAAATTAATAAATAAATATTAATCATTATCAAATCATCACCAAACATGATAAGGGATTAGTGGAGCAATTAATAATGGATTTGGTGGAGCAATTAGTGGAGCAATTAATAATTGATTTGGTGGATGATTTGATGGAGGCAAAATTTTGCCTATAAATACCAAGCCATTTCATTTGTAAAATTCATACTTTCTTTAAGGAATTCCTTAAGATACTAAGAAGATTGTATCTTGTTTGTTTATTTATAGCTTTTATTAATTAATTTCCGCTTTCGCACTTTCTTTTCTTTACTTTTCAGTTTTTACTTTCCGTAATTTACTTTTACGCATAATACTTTTCTTTCTTTAATTTTCAGTTTTTACTTTTCAGTAATGAGGAGGTAACTCCCTTTTGCTGGGGTAAAAGGTAAAACTTTTATTACTAATATTTAGATTAATCTCCTTAATTATAATATATAAACTAGTTAAAACCTGACTTAACGAGGATACCGTCATATTGGTCGGTTGGTAATTATTTAAATTGGTTTTAACCTGACTAAACTGGATACCGCCTGATTGGTCGGTTGGTAATTAATTATTAATTTGACTTAATCTGGATACCGCCTATATGGCTGGTTGGTAATTATCATGCAAAGTTAATATATTATATTAAGGGAGATATCTAAAATAGAAGTAATAAAAGTGGATCCTTTTACCTCAGCATTTTCTTTTATTGTAATTTTACTTTATTTACTTTTCAGCAATTTACTTTCAGCATTTACTTTTCAGCAATTTACTTTTAGCATTTACTTTTTAGCAATTTACTTTTCAGCTTTTACTTTATGTCTTTTACTTTTCAGCATTTTTATTTTATGTCTTTTATTTTTTAGTTTTTACTAGCCCTAGTTATGTGTTAGTTATCTGGGGTTGTGATGAATTCTAATATCACCAATTTATAAGGGGTTATTTTATAGTTTGGGTAATTTAAAGGTTTACTTATTAAGTCTTAAGCTTAATGCTTCTTGTTGTCTGATCACCAATAAGATTGATGTGGTAAATCTAAAATGAACTAGACATAGGGATTTTAGGTTTCAGCCTTAGACTTAATAGCCCACGATCTTCCTTGAGGATAGATAACCCTTTAATAGATTTCCTTACAGGATAGACATATACCTGTCAGGCGGGGGTAGCCATAATTGGAACTTAAACTTAATGAATCCAGATAATTTGGTTGACATAGACATATGGTTCAATTGGGTTAAACTGGGTATTTGCGTCTGACCATCGACAGAGGCTTTTGCATAATTTAGTGTTCCAGGTTAGTAAACTGATTTATTACACAAACATAAAATAATCACTTCATCTTTTAAAAGATATTAGAAGGATTCACAACCCTAGATCTTTGTGTCTTTTTTATTTTCCTAGTATTTTCTTTTGTCTTTTTATTTATTTATTTATTTTGTAAAACCACTTTCAAACAATCAAACAATCATTCTCTTCTTCATTTAATTAGATATCTGTAAATAAATAGATTCAATAATAATAACGATAGTAGGAATTAAGTCCTCGTGGGATCGATATTTTTATACTACTTGAACGATACGTGCGCTTGCGTTATACGTGTGTGTTTACGCCGGTCAAGTTTTTGGCGCCGTTGCCGGGGACTTATTTTTCTTGAGTTATTAATTTTGAAGCTATCTAATTTACTTGTCTCTAATTTCTTATCTGTAATTTTTATTTCTTTATTTTATTTTCAGGTGATTGAAAATGGAACATTATTGGGAGATTGAGAGATCACGAGCTTTACAAAAAGATACACCCCACATTTGGGAGCAACAGTCCGGTTTTCTGAGGCCTGTTATCCAACCCAACAATTATCACTGGATGCCAGAACCAATCAATTCCACATTTGCTCAACAGAACGAATGGGGAGATGTGTAATATGTGATGGTAACCACCCGAGCAATCAATGTATATACCTTTCAGAGTGGCAGAATTTTCAGAATCATTCAAAGTATGAAAAACCATCACATTTTCCATCTTATCCACCATCCATATGCGATTTCATCAACAACCAGATCCATCAGAGGAAGATCAGTTGTTAAACATGCTCAAATATATGTTCGAGAAACAAAGTTGGATGCAATGCTTGAAACAAGCCAGAAACAATTTGAAAGTATTCAGAGACAATCAGAATTCATTCAGAGGATGACAGATCAAATGAGACAATTCACAGAAAACCAGAACTACATACCTCAAGAACCAGTTTCAGATGACACTGATGAAGCCTTCGAGTACCAATCATTTCACAATGACACTTCAATAGAGGAGGAGGCTGAGAGGTATCAACAACCAGAGGTATCAGTTCAGGAGCCCAAACCAGCAAATTCTCAATTTGATTTTTATTATTCTGACTCTGACGATGATGAAGCTGAGCTGTTAACACCAATTGAACCAACAAAGGAGGATGAAACTTTTCAACCTCAAAATGAAGATCTTGGAGAATGCTTTGCACAAATGTTTGAAGAAGATCTACCTAAGCCAATCATTTCACCCAGATCAGAGGATGAAGACCTAAAATCTAACATTTCTTTTCATTCTCAGGTTGAAAATTTTGAAACATATATTTCACAGATGACAGATGAAGAGCTGAATATAAAAATTTTAAAAGACATCTGTGAAGAAAAGGTGAAGCAAGAAGCAGAGCCAAATGGAGGAGCAAATGTCTGACCTTAATAAAGATCCAGAGCATTCAGGAGAAACATCGCTGTTTTGGGGAGTACAAATCAAAGAAATCACCCAGAAGCTTGACAGAATGGAATTTCCATTCCAAGTCAAGCATCATACGAGACCTCCTGATTTTCTTTCTTTCTTTGCAGGAACCGCTGGAGTAACAATGAGCAAAGGTGGCACGAGCACTGAATGAGACAAAACTCTTTTTGCCACTTTTCCGTTGGAAGAGACAATTCAAAAGCAACGCTCACGGGATTGTCTTTAATCGGACATCCAAAACGACATTGAAACCTCCTTAACAGATGGATTTCAGTCACGTCTGGCTGAAGACGTAAAATTTAGCGCTAGCAGAGAGGCAACCCATGCAATTTGTTGTAATTTCTGTTTTCATATTTTGTGTGAACTTTTTAATTTTGTGTGATATTTTTTGTAGGGAAATGCACAAACGGAGCATTTTAAGATAGAAGGAATTGTGTTTGGCAATCAAAGATGAGAAACAATTCATTAGCGATGGCTGAGTAAGGAATGAAATCTTGAGACACATCCTAATGAATTTATACTAAGCGAGTGAAGTATTGCGTACACAATTCTGTTACCTTAATTATTGCTTTGATTCGCTTTTCTATTGTAATTATCTTTATTTTCGTAGACAGGATCCGGACTTTTTGACCTTTCACGATCTCTTTTGTTGTTTAGCTAACAATCGTCCTTTGGAAGATATTAGTGCTATTATTACTCACCCTTTTTCAGGTACTATAAATTCAGCCCGTCATTGCACTTTTGAAGGCATCCAGAGTTGAAAAAAAAATACAAAAAAAAATGGAAGCCACTTCAAGAAGACGAGTTGAAAACATCTGCATGTTTTGCGGTAGTAGTGTTGGTACTAAGCCAAAATACATAGAAGCAGCACAGGAATTGGGTCGAGTCTTAGCTACAAGGAATATGCACTTAATATATGGCAGGGGAAATCTTGGACTAATGGGTATCGTTTCAAAGGCTGTACAGGAAGGAGGCAGTAAGTTTTGGGAATCATTCCAAAACCCTTGGCAGAGGCAAATCTTATTGGTTCATCAAACGAGAGGAACTGATCGTGCCAGGTATGTCTGAACGACTTGTAGAAATGATTAACCGTGCTGATGCTTTTATCGCTTTGCCAGGTGGCTTGGGTACATTTTAGGAAATTTTTATAGTTCTATCTTGGGCGAACCTGAACATACACCAGAAACCGCTTGGACTGCTCAACGTTGATGGATTTTTGATTTTCTTTGTGTGTTTCTTGATGATGCCAAGAAATGGGTTCGTGTCAAAACCTATGAAGGAACTCCTCTTTACTCTGCCAGAACTGCTCCGGATCTAATAGACCAACTCATAGCCTATGAACCACAAGTTGACCCTATCCTTTCAAAGATAAATTGGTCTGAGGACGATCGTGGTAAGAGGCGTCGGATTAATCTGGATCTTAACCTTTAATTTCCTGTAGATTTTCAGCTAACCAGGTACAACCTTCTAACTTAACTCTCTTTTTACTGTTTAAGACATTGGGGACAATGTCTCATTTAGGTTTGGGGGATGGAATTAGTTGATTAGTACCTTATTTTTAGTTTGTATGTTGTTTTTATTTTTAGTCCAAAATTTTTCGAAAAATACAAACAAAAATTGAAAACTTTTCAAAAATTACAAAAATATTTTGCATTTTTGTGTTTTGACTAAAAAAGGTGAAATTGGTAAGAGATAGTTGAGTAAGGAGTTTCCACTCCTGAGACGTATCTCAAACCTATTTTGAAACAAGTAATTTTTGTTTATTTCATTTTGAATTATTTAATTTGTGAATTCTCCTTAAAACGGACTAAAAGGAATCTTCATATGCTCCGTTGGTAGGTATTATCAACATACATGGTAACACACAGACATGACACGCAGATAATTGAAAATTTTGTAATATTCAGTGCTATAGTTTAATTGGAGGAAGCATCTCAAAAAGTGATGGAGTAAAAAAAAAAAACGTCCGAGATCCGAGTTATTAAGTCTGTAAGGGTGTCTTAACACCCAGTGCCCTAAAACCAACTGGTTTGGGAGTCACTGGCCCAAAGCTCGCTACATGGATCAAAGATGCTGTAAAAATATATATATCTGAAGTCTGAGTAATTAAGTCCGTAGGGGTGTCTTAACACCGGTGCCCTAAAGCCAACTGGTTTGGGAGCCACCGACCCAAGCTCGCTACATAGATGGAAGATATTATATATAAATAAAAAATAGAGAAAAATCAAAGAAAAAATCTGAAAAATTATTCCATTGCTTGCAAAAAGATGTGAATCTGATAGAACTTTAGGACAAAATACTCTCCTTATCAACTCTGCACTTATGACTGTTGTGGGCAAACATGAGTTGTTTAATTTTGTTGGCTGTGTATATGGAGAATGGTAAAAATAATTCGAGAATTTACTTATTCGGTAATTTAGAATGAAACAAAACACTAGTAACTTGGAGTAGAATTTCACCTGATTAGTCACTAAATTCTTTATTCTCTTTTCTCTTTTCTTTTTGCTTTTATGTGCATTAGTTTTATTATCTTTTTACTTTTGTAAAACGTTTGTGGGTATCGTTGCTGTAAGCCCTCACGAGACTATAACTCGTCCACTAGGGACACTTAGGGGTTTAAAGGCTTGTTGCATATGCTAAATGCAACCGTGAACCCTACGAAAGTGGCTTAGTTTAATTTTATTTTTATTTTGTTGTTTTTGCTCGAGGACTAGCAAAATGTTAGGTTTGGGGGTGTGATGAGCGGAAAATATATCAATATTTACCGCCCCTTTAACTTAATATTTTGTTTAGTTTCTCGGGTTTGATGAACGTTTTGATATGTTTTATTTTATTTTGCAGATAAAATATATCGGGACTCAATGAAATCATTTAGGACGAAATGTGGATCAAATAAGGGCAATTATTGGACTTGATATATTAATTTTGGAGATTGGAAACTTGAAAGGCGTTTTGACGAAGTGCAGTTTGGAAATTCCAGTTTTGCGCATCTGTCTTATTTTGGGTATAACATTTTACTCCGATATCAGATTGAGCTGATTTAAGTTCCACATTAAATAAGACTCAAAGATCTACAACTTTGAAAGAGAAAATATTTTCAAATTCTGATGATTTCATGACCGAAATTGATGAACCATCCAAAAGTGTGTGGAGTGTAATTATTAAGTCACTTCAATCATTTTCAAAGCAAAAAATAAATTAATAAATAAATAATAAAAATTATCAAATCATCACCAAACATGATAAGAGATTAGTGGAGCAATTAATAATGGATTTGGTGGAGCAATTAGTGGAGCAATTAGTGGAGCAATTAATAATAATTGATTGTTGGATGATTTGATGGAGGCAAAATTTTGCCTATAAATACCAAGCCATTTCATTTGTAAAATTCATACTTTCTTCTAAGGAATTCCTTAAGAATACTAAGAAGATTGTATCTTGTTTGTTTATTTATAGCTTTTATTAATTAATTTCCACTTTCGCACTTTCTTTTCTTTACTTTTCAGTTTTTACTTTCCGCAATTTACTTTTACGCACAATACTTTTCTTTCTTTAATTTTCAGTTTTTACTTTTCAGTAATGAGGAGGTAACTCCCCTTTGCTGGGGTAAAAGGTAAAACTTTTATTACTAATATTTAGATTAATCTCCCTTAATTATAATATATAAACTAGTTAAAACCTGACTTAACGAGGATACCGTCATATTGGTCGGTTGGTAATTATTTAAATTGGTTTTAACCTGACTAAACTGGATACCGCCTGATTGGTCGGTTGGTAATTAATTATTAATTTGACTTAATCTGGATACCGACTATATGGCTGGTTGGTAATTATCATGCAAAGTTAATATATTATATTAAGGGAGATATCTAAAATAGAAGTAATAAAAGTGGATCCTTTTACCTCAGCATTTTCTTTTATTGTAATTTTACTTTATTTACTTTTCAGCAATTTACTTTCAGCATTTACTTTTCAGCAATTTACTTTTAGCATTTACTTTTTAGCAATTTACTTTTCAGCTTTTACTTTGCATGATAATCTGATTTATTACACAAACATAAAATAATCACTTCATCTTTTAAAATATATTAGAATGATTCACAACCCTAGATCTTTGTGTCTTTTGTTATTTTCCTTAGTATTTTCTTTTGTCTTTTTATTTATTTATTTATTTTGTAAAACCACTTTCAACCAATCAAACAATCATTCTCTTCTTCATTTAATTAGATATCTGTAAATAAATAGATTCAATAATTAATAACAATAGTAGGAATAAGTCCTCGTGGGATCGATATTTTTATACTACTTGAACGATACGTGCGCTTGCGTTATATGTGTGTGTTTACGCCGGTCAATGGCGCTTGCTAGAGAAGCCAACCTTGTCTTATAAACGGTAAAAATGTAGTACTAGGTGCGTACGTGTTCGGATAGTCCGACGACCGGATTTACTGCCAACATATCCGGGGATCTCATGGGTCGCTTCCCGAAGATTCACCGATGACGTATGACTCGCACTTTATTAATCTGAGATTAATTTGATGAGAGAGAAAATTAATCTAGGATTAATTACGGAGATATTTTACCTGGGATAAAATATTAATAAAAGAGAGAGAATGATTAATTTGGAATTAATCGATAAAATAAATATTCGATATATTATACGGAATTGGATTTCGACGCGGAATTAAAATTAGATTTTAATTCGGGCGAACGAGTTAATTTAGAATTAATTCGTTAGCGACATGAATAGTAATTTTGCTAGGCAAAGTTATTTAATTAAATTAGATTTAATAACATCGCAATGGAAAATTCATTAATTTGGAATTAGCGAACCCGAGCCCGGGAGTGTTTGCGGGCGTACTCGCATTGCGAATTAAAGTACGGCCCATAAGTCACATCAAGCGTCAAATCACTAGTCACTTTGAGTGATGTGACAACTTGTCATTTGAGTGATGATGGGAGGTGGGAGGGGTTGTTGGCTTTAAAGCCTTTGACTTTTGGAAAGCAAAAAATTTGGTAAATGAATTTTTGAAATTCATTTTGTGTATTAGATACACATTTTTTCCAACCACCAACACTTAACACATTTTTTCCTTCTCTCTTTCCTCCTCTCTTGCATTCGGCCTAGGGCCTTTTCTTCTCCATTTTTTCTAGTTTCACCGTGAGTTGAAATAGAAGCATAGGAAGTTTTGCGGCAAAATTTCTGGAGTGCTAGCACGCTTTAAGGGTCTTGCGAAGGTGATAGGGAAACCCACCCGTGGGCTTGGAATACACATCACAAGCTATGAGATTGGTGGATCATCCATGGCCGAATGGAGGAGCAACAAAATCTGCCATTGCCGAGACCACAAGGAGGGAAAAGCATGAAGATTTTTGATTTTCCTCTCGTCGCAAAAATCGATCAATGTGAGTATGATTCTGTCGTACTTCTTGTGTATTCACATGTATTTTCATTGCTTAATTGATCTTGGGAATGCTTAGAAACCCAACAATGGTATCAGAGCCTAATTGAGCATGAAAATGATTTAGGGTTAAAATTGGGTAAAATCAATTTGAGCATGATTTGATGAAATTGTTTGATTGAGTATGCTTGAATGATGTTTAATTGAAGTTGGATATGATCAATTTCGTGAAAAGTTGATTGGATCAATTTTCGCCCAAATCTTAGGCTTGCTTGAATTGGATGAACCCTCGATGTCATGGTGATTTTTGTTGTTTGATTCATTGGATGAGTTGAAATGACTTGGGAAATGTTGATTTAAGATTCAATTGGATTGGATTTACAATTGGACATATAAACCCTAAAAACTGTGACATGTATGCATGAAAAATGACTTGATTTTTGATTAAAATGTGTGTTGGACATATTTTGATGTTAATGAGCATAATTAATTATATAAATTTGTGTTTTGGAAATGTTAATTTGGGTAATTAATTATGGCATACACTTTAGTTAATTTAATTATGAAATTTGGAATTTTGAAATTAAATTAATTGGGCATATTTTGGAAATTGGGCATGAAAAGTTGTAATTGGGCTAAATGGGCTTGGCTGTACCAAGTTAGGTTTAGGCTAAATTGGTTGGATCCAATTGGGCTCAAAATCATTTCCATAAAGTCCAATTATGACTTAATGGACCTTTAATATATTAATTGGGCCTAATGGGCCTAAATTGGTTTCTTGGCAAATAAGGGTGATTCCTTAAATGGTCTTTTTGGTATTTGGGTTTGACCCATATTGACCAAAAGTCCTGCCTTAGAAATTAAGTAAAAGCCCATTGGACTTTAAATTAAATTGACATGGATGTTAATTGGGCTTTGAGACCCGTAACGATTAGATTTGGAATCTAAGTCATAAAGGTTCGTTAATAAAGTGTAAATATTTAATTAGAATTAAATATAGAATTAGTATTAAATACAAATTAAATTGGATTTAATGTTGTAGTTTAATTTAATTCAAGAATTCGTACTTTGAGTACTTATTCGCAAAACGAGTTGACTCGCGCAAAATCAAATCGTTGTTTGAACATTGGATGGTCATTAATATTCAGATTAATTAATTGGATTAGATTGATTGATAACATGCTTGTGTGAATACATGGTTGCGATGTATGAATAATGCATATCGGATGGATATTAGATGGGTGAGGGCAATTTTGGAATTGTTGTAATAAATTTAGAATTTATTAATTGGACCTGCGTGTCCAGCCTATTGCCTCCTTACTCTTTGTATTTCTCTTCTCACCTATTCCCCTAAATGTAAATGAGGTTTCTTTAGAAGTTTTATGTAATCGGGTAGAAGTAATACTTGTGCTAGCTGGAGAGAGGAAATAGAAGAGATTTGTTCTAGGAACAATATGTTAATATCCATCCGCATATCATTATTATATTTATTACTTATGCGCCTTATTATGTGTTTAGAATGCATGTTTAAGGGTGTATGATGATGAGACCTTAACAAAGATAATTAATTGGTTGCCAATTACAAGCGAAAAACCCTCACATCATATTAACCGTTTTTCCTTCCATTGAGTGATTCTTACTCAAGATCCAAGACTATCATTGGTTTGTTGGCCAAAGTCAAGACCTTTGTCCGTCGAGGATGTGTTTGAATCATGAAGGCTTTGTTCCATATCGGTGTCTTGTCCAAGTTGTGATTTGTTGGCTAAAGTCAAGATCACTTCTTATCCATCGACATTGATTACGAAGCTTTCCATAGTCAATGGGTTCCGCTTAACTGGGATCACTAAGTTTGTTGTGCCAAAGCCAAGGCTTAGTTGATTCAGATGAAAAAGTTTTAGGCAATATATTGGATATATGGCATATATAGATATATATTTTTCGGACTTGGATGTCCACCTACTGGATCTAGGAATTGGATGGGATCCAATTGATCTTAGAGATCTACCTAGTTAATTATCATACAATTTGTTGGCCAAAGTCAAGATTGTGTGTTATTTAACGGATCCTAGCCCACTGGGAAACAAGGTTTCCCGAGTACTCAACAGAGGGTTAGAGGCTCGCCGAAAAATAGTGGGAGGCAAGTATTAAATTTTTAATATTCGTTTAGTTACTTGCCATACGCGCTCATTTCAATTTTTCGTCATAAAATTAATATATTAGTTGGACTAATATTTAATGTTGTTTTAAAATAAACAGTTGGACTGTATTCAAACTATTTCATTTATAGTTGATAATATAATTGGATTATAGTAATCAATATATTTGAATTAACTAATCTCAATTATAGTTGATTTTATAATTGGATTATAGTAATCAATATAATTGAATTTAACCTATTAAATTATAGTTGATTATATAGTTAGACTATAGTAATCATTATAATCAATAGTACCTAAAATCGTTGATTAAATAGTTGGACTATTAGAATCAAGATATTTGAAAGATTAGTGTTGAAAACATAATCCTGGGTGAAAATGTATTTAAACGACTTTAATTTTCAAATTGGGAATAAAATCTCAGGATAGTCCCTGTGACCGAGAAGTTACTTTATTTGATATAGTAACATCTCGAGCCTAAGCTTGGAATTAAGCAAATAGTAGAACATGATATTTGGAATAATCATGTGATGATAACTTTAGTTCTTAATCCAATAAGTTTGCCAAATAGACTCCTTAATTTCTTAGTCAGAACTAAGGATTAGATCCTTATAATATGATATTGAAATTGAAGGATCTTCATAGATCTATTCTTAGATCTTAGAAGAACTAATTGCAATAGAAAACTCTTGGAGAGTTAATGGCTATACTCAAGGAGACAAAGCCAGAGTTTGCAATAGGGCAAGAAGCGCAAGGCGCATCTCACTTCGACATTCCAGAAGGCCAAGGCTTGGCCAAAGGCTTCTGGGTGTGGAAAAGGGCAAAGGCAAAGTCATTATAATCTTATGGGAAGATAAAAGACATATCCCAAAATGTCTGCCTAAACTATGGCAAACGGGTCACTAGATGCGTGACTGCCGTATTAGCAAGGCAGACATGAAGGAAGTGAAGACGGTGCAAGGCTCCGACTTCAAATATGTTTTTCATAAATATATTCCTGTTAGTTTAAAATTGGATTTTGATACTAGAAGTGGTACATAAATATGTATCGATGTGCAGAATCTGCTAACAAGCAGGATACTAACTTCAGTTGAGATTAATCTGCGAATTGGAAACGGGACGAAAGTCGCTGTTTTAACCGTAGATACCTAAGTTTAGGAACTACCCTTCAGGTATGTACTTAAATTAGGAAACTGTTACAATGTAACTAGTTTGACTAGAAACATTATCTCTATATCAGGGTTTAACCCGTTGCGGGTATACCTTTATATTCTAGAACACTAAAGTGTTTTATTTTACAAAGATGATATTGAGATAAGCACATTAGATATGAATAACAGAATTTACATTCTGAATATAAATAAATCTCAAACATATGACATGATAAACAAATAGCTCGAACTGAATTAATCAGTTGAGACTTATAAGTGGTATTGTTGTCTGGGACACAATTAAACAAGACTCGTATATCCACACTTTCGAAGAGTGGGTACTAGGACATATTTGATTCTATCAAATAATGTCTATGAATCTAGTTATTAGGCAAAGTGCCTATAACACATTTTACTTGGTAAAAGTACAAGTGCCACCGATCTGTTAGCCCTCGTTCATAGTGACGTAAGTGGGCCTATATCTAGCTAGGCTAGGGGTGGATATGAATATTTCGTGACCTTTATGGATGTGGCATCGCATTATGGTTATGTGTTTCTTTTGAAACACGAATCGGAAACTTTTGATTAAATCAAAGAGTTTCGACACGAAGTAGACAAATAGATCGGCTAAAGTATTAAACACCATGATTGGACTATGATGAAAATACTTAAGCAACAAGTTTCTCAAATACGTGAAAAGAGTATAGTATTCTTTCAATGAGGACTCCTCCCGGAACACGTCAGTTTAACGGTGTGTCCGAACAGAGAAACTGAATTTTTGTTAGACATGATAAGGTTAATCCATGAGTCGCTCTGAGCTACCATTTCCTTCAACGGATAAGCATAAAGAGTGCATAACTTATTTTGAATAAGGTTCCATAAAAACCTGTTAGACAGACTTCATATTAGATATAAACAGGAAGGACCCGGGTTTTCTCAATCCTGGAGATTTGGAATGATGGGCATATGTTTGGATATACCAAACTAAAACCCAAATCAGATAAGTGCCTAAATTGTAGGTTATCCTAGGGAAACCTAAGTATAGTACTTATACATCTCACAAGATAACAATGTAATTGTTGCTCGCCATGCGGTTTTCCTAAGAGGAATACCTATATGCAGTGGTAAGTGGGAGGAAAGTAAAACTCGATGAAAATCGGAGTAATATTATTCCAGGCATCGATTCCTTAATGGAACACATATAGTTCATCAATGATGAAACTATTCCAATAATCTTCGAATACACAAGAACCGCGTAAGTCGGAGAGAGTCAGAAAACAACCTGGGGTATGGGTTTCTGATCTCACTTCATAAAGATGTCAATCTTATTGAGGAACACGAACTGACTATGTATGAGGAAGTGATACAAGGTATCGACTCCCAATAATGGAAAAGTGCCATGATATCCAAAATGGATTCCATGTAGAACAACCAAGTTTGGATACTAGTTGAAATACCGCAAGGCATTGTGCCTATTGGTACTATATAAGTCTTCAAGGAAGACATACATGGAAGGCAACATACCAACGTACTAAGTTAGGCTTGTAGCGAAAAGGTATCGTTATCAACATTGTGTCAATTATGACGAAATCTTTTACTTGTTGCCACGTTAAATCCATTTGGATAATGCTTGCTGATGCTGCATGTTTCATTTATGAAATATGGCAGCTGAACATCAAAATCGCTTTCCTTAATGGAAACCTTTTGGAGGATGTTTACAACATCCTGACGGTTTTGGGGTACCAAAACGAGCAAACAAGGTTTGCAAGTTAATTCGATCCATGGATGGATTGAAGCAAGCATAGTGTTCTTGGAATTATCATTTTGATGTAATCATAATGGTGTATGATTTAATTCAAAACGAAAATGATTCTTGTGTATATAAGGAGGTTAGTGGGAGCGCACTAACAATGAAAGTCCTATAATGATGACATGTCATTTCTTGGAAATGATATTCCCATAATACTATAGGTGAAAGCTTGGCTTTCAAGAAAATTCTCCGTAGAATTCTAGGGAGAAACAACCTTTATTCTAGGAATAAAGATCTACTGGGATAGATTTAAAGTTGTTGATACTCTCCGAGAACTCGTACATTGAAATAAATGTACGCGACTTGGTGTCTCATACGCTTTGAGCATATGGAGTCACAATCAGGCCAATCCAAGTGATAGTCATTGGATTGATTTTAAGAACATCCTTGAACATCCTTGCTGTTGAGGCAACAATAGAAGCCATTTGGGTCGATAATAATCTAATTAGATTAGATATAGTTCTGTTAGCAGCTGAGCTACGCTACAATGCAGGCTAAAGAATTAATGGTCTCATCAACGATCCAAATATATACTTCAATTATTCATCTGATTCGTTCGGATCATACATCGTGGCGATGTGATGATCGTATAAATCGTATCAGATGATAATCATGCAAATTCGCTGACGAAAATATTTCATCAGCAGAATTTTGAGCGAACCGTACATAGTTCGGGTGTAGGATACTTGAGTGATTGGCTATAGGCCAAGTGGGAGATTGTTGGACAGTTATGGCCCATAACATCACTATTTGTACAGATCATAGTGTTGTTGTACAAATTAACTATGTGACAAAGGAAATTGCTCTTCTATCATTTCTAATTAGATTACCAAGATGTATAAATGATAGAAGATCCATATGATTAGTTCCAGATTGAGATGATATGAGACAGTATCAACCCAAAAAGGTTTAATCATTAAATATCCCTAGTCGTAGTATTATCGAGACTGGACATCGATAATGCGGAATAGACTAGTATTGCACTTGTACGTGTTATGGGAGCATAACAGCATAGTTCTCATATATTTGGGTATAGGAAACTCATGCAAGTGTAATAGGAGGTTGTGTTTTACCGATGGTACGGAAAACAGCTTCGCTCTGGATAGACCCCTCGAAATTCCATTAGTAATATGATTATGTGTCTATGGAAGTCCGAATCAGGGTAGATGTATTTGGTCTTAACCTGAGACTTGCACCGCTAATACTTGCGACAATCAATGTACTTTGGTTTTGGTCGTCCAGTGCTTTAACAGGTTCTATGTACGCCACTTCTGGGTATATTGAGAATCGTATTGTATTGGGTGTGATGTCGAGATGGAAGTATCACTCCAGTCATAGTGGAGATGATGATCACGTATGATACAGAACTAGTTCTCTTATGTACTGCAGTTATCGGGATAATATGACTAGGTCATGATTATCCGATTATAGAGACTAGTTACCAGAGATCTGATATGTGCTTCGTACGGGGCAGACACAAATCCAGCCCCAGGCCTAGCACGTGACATCCGATACTGGATCTTAATACGCAATACTACGTATACTATGCCTGATATAGATCACATATTCCTGTAAATATTTCTGGAGAATTGGGTAGGCATGGCGCTTTGCTAGAAGCCAACCTTGTCTTTTAAATCGGTAAAAACGTAGTACTAGGTACGTACGTGTTCGGATAGTCGACGACCGGATTTACTGCCAACATATCCGGGGATCTCATGGGTCGCTTCCCGAAGATTCACCGATGATGTATGACTCGCACTTTATTAATCCGGGATTAATTAGATGAGAGAGAAAATTAATCTAGGATTAATTGCGGAGATATTTTATCTGGGATAAAATATTAATAAAAGAGAGAGAACGATTAATTTGGAATTAATCGATAAAAGAATATATTCGATATATTATACGAAATTGGATTTCGACGCGGAATTAAAATTAGATTTTAATTCGGGCGAACGAGTTAATTTAGAATTAATTCGTTAGCGACGTGAATAGTAATTTTGCTAGGCAAAGTTATTTAATTAAATTAGATTTAATTATGTCGCAACGATAAATTTGTTAATTTGGAATTAGCGAACCCTAGCCCGGGAGTGTTTGCGGGCGCACTCGCATTGCAAATTAAAGTGCGGCCAACAAGTCACATCAAACGTCAAATCACTAGTCACTTTGAGTGATGTGACAACTTGTCATTTGAGTGATTGATGGAAGTGGTTGTTAGTTTTAAAGCCTTTGACTTTTGGAAAGCAAAAAATTTGGTAAATGATTTTTTGAAATTCATTTTTTGTATTAGATACACATTTTTCCAACCACCAACACTTAACACATTTTTTTCTTCTCTCTTTCCTCCTCTCTTGCATTCGGCCTAGGGCTTTTTCTTCTCCATTTTTTCTGGTTTCACCGTGAGTTGAAGGAGAATCATAAGAAGTTTTACGGCAAAATTTCCGGAGTGCTAGCACACTTTAAGGGTCTTGCGAATGTGATAGGGAAACCCACCCGTGGGCTTGGAATACACATCACAAGCTTGGAGCTTGGTGGATCATCCATGGCCGAATGGAGGAGTAACAAAATCTGCCATTGCCGAGGCCACAAGGAGGAAAAACATAAAGATTTTTGATGTCCTCTCGTCGTAAAAATCGATCAATGTGAGTATAATTCCACCGTACTTCTTGTGTATTCACATGTATTTTCATTGCTTAATTGATCTTGGGGAATGCTTAGAAACCCAACATCAATGACTCAAACTTTTGATTTGTTTTGTTTTGGGCCTCTACAAATTTGTTCTGGGCCTCCACAAATGCTTGCATAATATCATCTAAATAATTCCTAGAAACAGCAGGTGTGTGATATTGGGGGTCACTGTAACCTCTAGTTTGTGGTGTCTGACCAGGCTGTGGGGACTCTTGTTTCCAACTACGATTGGGATGGTTCTGCCAACTAGGATTATAGGTATCTGAATACGGTGCATAAGGCTTCTTGTACGTCACAAAGGTATTGCATTGTTCCTCATATGTTCCCCTCATATCACCATATACATGGCACTATTGAGCTAAATGGTCAATCCATTTACATACAAAACATTCCCCTTGAGGTTCTAATTAATCTACCACATGCATAGTTTTGCTATCTTTGGCTTTTAAGGCTTCTATCTCTCTACTTAATATCTCAACCTGTGATATAAGACTATCATCTTCCCTAAAGTGGTGTATGCCCCCGCTAGAAGGAGTGGGACATGTCCTATTAGTGCTATCCATGGCATTGGGTCCAGTCAAAGTGTGAGATTTCTCAACTAGATCATTTAAGTACTCGAATGCCTCATCAAGGTCATTTCGGATAAACTCACCATTGCACATTGTCTCAACAAATTGGCGCGTTCTCTAGGGGTTAGACCTTCATAAAAATAATTTACTAAGCGCCAACTTTCATACCCACGGTGAGGACAACTAGCTAACATCTCTTTAAACCTCTCCCATATTTGATAAAAAGTTTCACTGTCTTTCTTGGGGAAGGTAGCGATCTGTCTTTTCAGGGCATTCGTTTTATGGTGTGGGAAGTATTTGTTAAAGAATGCATGTGTCATCTCGCCCCATGATCCTATTGACCGAGGTATCAAAGAATACAACTAGTTTTTAGCTTTATCTTTATGGACAAATGGGAAGAACTTAAGTCTAATTGTGTCAATAGTCCCAAACCGATCATGGAATGTTGCTACAACCTCTTCAAACTCTCTAATGTGAATATAAGGGTTCTCGTTCTCCAAACCATGAAAGGTTGGGAGATATTGTATCATTCTAGGTTTAAAATCTATATGTGGTGCATTAGGAGGAAACATTATGCATGATGGTGTAGTTGTGCGAGTGGGATGAAGGTTTTCTTCAAGATTCGTCATGGGTGGTCTCTCATACCCACTCATGTTGTGTGTGCTAAAGGTAGATGGTGTAGAAAAAAGATTATCAAACAGACTTTCTGAGTCTGAGTTTTCCTCTTCAATCCTAACAAAAACTACTAAACCTATCCCTACGTCTAGGCATGCAATTAAACACGAGTAAAACAATGACATAAATAAAGGAATAAACTTAAAATAAATAAATCAAACTAAAATTTAAACTGAAATAAAATAATAAATAATTAAATAAATAATAAAAAAATAAAGGTGGAACGAAGTTATCGTTTTTGTTGTCGACCAAGCAAACCTGCTCATTTTGCTTGTAAACCGTCTCCCCGATAACGGCGCCAAAATTTGATTACGCCCAAAAAGTACTTACGGTTATCGCAATATAGTTGTGGTGTCAATTCCTCAAAGAGATGGTTATAAGGAACTAATTTACTTAAACAAAAACGTTAGCAATACTTAATGGAAAGATAATGATTGAGTTGGTAATATGAAATAAAAACTGTGAAAAATAATTAGAAATTATTAGTAGAGAGAGGCAGCAAAGCGTCAGGAATTCCTCTTGTACCACTTCCTATATTCAGTTATTGATTCCTTTTATTACTCAATTGAAGTTTTCACATCCCAAACCAACAACCGAAAGATATTCAATTCAAAACACATTAAATTCTAAGGTAATCGATGATTTACTTTCTTTATGTTAACAACACACAAAGTTATCGTTATGACTTATCTAACGTCGACAATATACCCACAGGCAATACAACAGCAGAAGATCAACTCATAAAATAATTTTACCAGTCACAACTGGGTTCCCCAATCACACATAGAAGAAGCATGACTATTCATATATGCAAGTTGGAAAAACACAATCTCTGGATTCATATAATCATAAGATAATA
The DNA here is from genome assembly GCA_019454045.1 of Zanthoxylum bungeanum. NCBI lineage: Eukaryota > Viridiplantae > Streptophyta > Magnoliopsida > Sapindales > Rutaceae > Zanthoxylum > Zanthoxylum bungeanum. The sequence continues at coordinate 20,334 of SKCR01034236.1, read as the reverse complement.
AAGAATAACAAAGCATCGATTGTATTAAACGTTAAAGAGTATTTAGGAATCAACAACATGAACATAAGAGTTTAAATACAAGAGTTCATCATTAGCTTTGCCTATGAGATTAGTTCTCCATATAGAAGAGAGACATAGCCTTGATAGATCGGAAGAGCATCCTGTCTAGCATGAAGCTTCCTCATTCTTCTCTCTCAAATATGAGATTCTAACTCTTTGTTGTGTGTTTTCTCTCTGTTTTTCTCCTCTTTTTTCCTCCTCTTAGGGTTTGGACGAACTTGGGTTTATATAAGGAAGTCCCATAGTCATTGTGCACATCAAACACGTCTAAATTAGGTTTCTGGTGTCTTCCGGGGCGCCGCGGTGCCAGAAAGCAGGGGCTGCAACGTCCAACTCACAGCCATCTTGTATGGCATGGGTTTTCTGAGGGCGCCGTGGTGCTGTATTTTCTTTATCTCTGCTCTTCCCGCGTGCTTCCGATGCGTCCGTTAAGTCCCAAAACATGTGTAATTGCTCTACTCTTCATTTTCATTGGTTCATAATAACAAGACACAAAACAAACTATAATTAAGATTAAATACATGATAAACAAGCCGAGTTAGCGGCGTTCAAAGTACACTTTCATGCACTTATCAATGACTATTCACGATTTACTTGGATATTTATTATGAAACAACTATCTAAATTACCTCAAATTTATATTGTCTTTGCAAATATGGTTAAAACACAATTCTTCAACGTCATCAAGATATTGGGAACCGATAATGCTAATGAATATCTTGACTCCAAACTTAACTATTTTTAAAAGAACAAGATATTGTGCTACAAAGATCATGTCCATATACATTTTAATAAAATGGATGTGTGATCGGTGATAATCACACACGTTGCGCAAGCGCACGAATTGCTCAAGTAGTATAAATGTATCAATCCTACTAGTACTTAATACTTAGTCTATCAATTTATGAAGCTAAATGTTTACAAGTATCTAATAGATTGATTGTTGATTGGATGATGATTTTAAACTAAAGACAAGTAATTAAAACAGTGCGACAGTAAATTAAAGGAAAATTCAATATTATAAAGCTATCTAGGGTTGTGAATCCTTCCAATATCTCTTAAAGATGAAGTGATTATCTCATGTTTGTGCAATATATAAGTTTATTAACCTGGAACACGAAGTTATGCAAAAGCCTCTTCCGATGGTCAGATGCAAACACCCAGAATAACCCAATTAACTAAATTCCTATGTTAACCAAGTTACCTGAATTCATTAAGATTAAGTTCCAATTATGGCTACCCCCGCCCAACAGGTATATTCCTATCCTGTAAGGAAATCTACCTAAGGGACATTTACCCCAAGGTGAGATTGTGAGCTATTGAGTCTAAGGCTAAACCTAAAATCCATTTTACAAGTTCATTTTAAGTTTACCAAATCAATCTTATTAATGGCCAGTTAACAAGAAGCATTAAGTCTAAGGTTCAATAAATAAACCTTTATATTACCCAAGACACAAAATAACCACTTATAAAACGGTGATATTGGAATTCATCACAACCCCAGATATGGTAATTAGTTACAACACATATCTAGGACTATTAAGAACATAAATAACGAAAATGAAATAAAGTAAAACTTAAAATCAAAAAGGTAAATAAAGTAATAAAATAAAATTCTGAAGTTAGAAGATCCACTTTTATTACTTCTAATTTAGATATCTCTCTTATTATAATATATAAACTTTGCATGTCATTACCAACCGACCATATAGGTGGTATCCTAATTAAGTCTGATTTTTGATTAATTCCAACCGACCATAACAGCTGTATCCTATTAAGTCAAGTTAAAATCGATTTATTTAAGTCCAACTAACCATAAAGGTGATATACCATTAAGTCAGGTTTCAAGATAATTTATATATTATAACTAAGGGAGATTAATCTAAATTATAATAATAAAAGCTTTACCTTTCACCCCAGTAGAGGGAAGTTACCTACTCATACTGAAAAGTAAAATAAAGAAAAATTTATTGCTTAAAATAAAAATTAAATACAAGAAAGCTATAAAAAAACAAACAAGATACAATCTTCTTAGTATTCTTAAGGAAATCCCTAGAAGAATGTATGAAAATTTCAAATGAATTCGGCCTCAATTTATAGGCAAAATTTGGCTTGCGCGTCGCGACGCCTCGTTGATCTTCGACACGTGTATGCGGCTTTGCTGAGATGATGACACGTGGCTGTCGGTAAAATTATTAGCTCGGCATCGTGATACGTGAAGGCTTACGTGTCGCGACGCTGATGTCATGCTGATGTAAGCAATGACGCGTGTCGCCAGAGTGAATTATTGTGCTGACGTCATGATGATGTGGCGATGACACATGTGATGACACATGTTGGCAGAATAGTAATTAAGGCTGAGGTCATGATGACGCGTGTCGGCAGGTTGATTATGCCAGCGTGTCGCAATGCAGAGCTTGTGCGCGTCGTGATACAAAAATGATAATTTTGCCTTTTTGTCCCGTTTTTCGCTGTTTTGGTCCCGATTTGATTCCAGTGAGTCTTGAAACCTTATTTATCTACAAAATACACAAAATACATCAAAATATTCATAAAACACAAGAAACTATAAAAAAATATTAATTAAAAGAGACGGTAAATATTGATATATTTTCGTTTATCACACCCCTAAACCTAACGTTTTACTAGTCATTGAGCAAAACAACAAAATAAAATTCAATAAACAACTTTAAAATAAAATTTAAATAAGACACTTTCGTAGGGATCACGATTGCATTTAGCATATGCAACAAGCCTTTAAACTCCTAGGTATCTCTAGTGGACGAGCTGTAGTCTCGTGAGGGCCGATAGATAAGATACCCACAAATGTCAAATGCACACAAAAGTAAAAAGATCAAACCAGTTAGTGACTAAATAAGTGAAACTCTTATCCAAGTTAATAGTTGTTTTATTTCTTTCTAAATTACCAAATAAGTAAATTCTCTGATTATTTTTACCATTCTCCATATACACAACCAACAAAGTATTAATCAAATCATTGTGCCCACAATATTCATAAGTGTAGTTGAAAAGAGAGTAATATTTTTGTCCTAAAGTTATATCAGAATTCACACCTTTTTAGCAATGAAATTTTTTTAATAAAATCTTCAATCCATGTAGCGAGCTTTGGGCCAGTACTCCCAAGCCAGTTGGCTTTAGGCACTAGGTGTTAAGATACCCCTACAGACTTAATTACTCGGATCTCAGATGTTTTTTTTTTAATTTTATTTATAATATCTTCAATCCATGTAGCGAGCTTTGGGCCAGTGACTCCCAAGCCAGTTGGCTTTAGGGCACTAGGTGTTAAGTGTTAGGTTTGGGGGTGTGATGAGTGGTATTTATATCACTATTTCCCACTCATTTAACTTAATATTTTGTATAGTTTCTTGAGTTTTATGAACGTTTTGATGTGTTTTATTGTTATTTTGCAGATAAATAAAGTTTGGACAGCACTGGAGGCAATTTGGGGCAAAACCGGACAAAAATGCGTCAACAGGGTTATTTTGGTCTTCTGCGCGTCGCGACGCTGGATCACTGCGCGCCGCGACGCCCAGCGTGTGCCGGTTCTGCTAAAATGCGCCATGGTCAACGGGTCAACAATTTGAAAAGTTTGACTTTGCTAAAATGCGCCGTGCCACGTGTCACCATCACATCCGATCTGCTAACGTGCGCCGTGACACGTGTCAACATCATATGCTGCCGACACTCTGACATGACACGTGTCGCCTCGTCATCAGCCATGTCATCGGTCAACGAGTCAACATTGCCACGTGTCATGCCACGTCATCAGACACGTCAGCAAGTCAACCGAGTCAACATGCCACGTCAGCCTCAGCCAATCAGAGCATGACACGTGTCGCCACGTGTCGCAATCCTATTGTGCCGACAAATGCAACACACGCCTACGCCACGTCAGCGCCACGTCATCGCCACGTCATCGATGACGTCATCACAATAATTGAGAATTAGCCGCCTTGACACGTGTCAGTTGTACAGTCAGCCGCCTTGCCACGTGTCGCCGTCTCATTGTGCCACGTCGACAAACGAGCGTCGCGACGCGCAACGCCTTAGCGTCGCGACGCGAGCACAGTGACCAAACAGTGAATTTATTTTACTATAAATAGAGGCCGAATTTTCAGTTTTTAGGACACCTTTCTCTCACTTCTTCTATGTAATTAGGGAGTTTCTCTCTCTAGAATTTTCATTTTTATTTTTTACTTTTTACTTTTGTAATAATTTTAATTACTTTTTGTAATAATAGTAATCTACTTTCTTATTTTACAGTTTTTACTATTCACTATGCGGAGGTAACTTCACTATGCTAGGGTGAAAGGTAATTATTTTACTATTGCTATTTAGATTAATCTCCCTTAAAAATAATATATTTACTATTTAAAATTCTGATTAATAAAGGAATACCGCTATATTGGTCGGTTGGTAATTTAATTTTAATCTGGTTAAACCTGACTAATCAAGGAATACCGCTATATTGGTCGGTTGGTAAATTTATTTTCTGTTGGTTTGAACCTGATTAATCAAGGATACCGCTATTGGTCGGTTGGTAAATTTATTTTGGTACCGCCTTTATGGCTGGATTATGGACAAATATTACCACCTATATGGTTGGTTGGACTTAATTTGACTTAATCAGGATACCGCCAGATTGGTCGGTTGGTAAAATATTATCACAAAGTTTATATATTATTTTATGGGAGATATCTAAATTAGTAGTAGTAAAAGTAATTCCTTTTGCCTTAGCATTTTATTTCATTTGTAATTTTTTTCTTTCAGCATTTACTTTTCGCAATTACTTTTCAGCATTTTCATTTTATGTCTTTTAAGTTTTTACAAGCCCTAGCTATGTGTCATAACTAAGTTAGTAATCTAGGGTTGTGATGAAATCTAATATCACCGGTTTATAAGGGTTAAATTATAATTTGGGTAATATAAAGATTTATTTATTGAGTCTTAATCTTAATGCTTTTTATTAACTGGCCACTAATAAAATTGATAAGGTAAACTTAAAATGAACTAGACATAGGGATTTTAGGTTTAAAACCTCAGACTCAATAACCCACGATCTTCCTTGAGGATAGATAATCCTTTAATAGATTTCCTTACAGGATAGGAATATACCTGTTGGGCGGGGGTAGCCATAATTGGAACTTAATATTAATGAATCCAGTTAATTTGATTAACATAGACATATGGTTTAATTAAGTTAAATTGGATATTTGTAATTGACCATCGGAAGAGGCTTTTACATAATTTAGTGTTCCAGGTTAATAAATCAATATTTTACCCAATTATAAGATAACAACTTCATCTTAAATAATATTGGAATAAATCACAACCCTAGATAGTTTTAATATTGAATTTTCTCAAAATATCTTTTCAACCCAATTTTAGTTACTTGCTTTTAATTTAAAATCGTCACCATTTCAAATCAATCAAAAACCTGTCAGATTTTAGTAATCATTTGACCTCATAAAAATTAATAGATAAGATTTTAAGTCCTCGTGGGATCGATACTTTTTATACTACTTGAACGATACGTGCGCTTGCGTTATACGTGTGTGTTTACGCCGGTCAAGTTTTTGAGAATCACCCCCAAACCTAACATTTTGCTAGTCCTCGAGCAAAATACAGAATAAAATAATATAATAAAATTTAACTAAGCCACTTTCGTAGGGATCACGGTTGCATTTAGCATATGCAACAAGCCTTTAAACCCCTAGGTGTCCCTAGTGGACGAGTGTAGTCTCGTGAGGGTTTACAGCAATGATACCCACAAACATTTTACAAAAGTAAAAAGGTATTAAAACTAATGCACACAAAAGCAAAAAGACAAGCGAAAAGAGAATAAAGAAAGAAAGTGACTAATCAAGTGAAAATCTACTCCAAGTTACTAGTTGTTTTGTTTCTTTCTAAATTACCGAATAAGTAAATTCTCCGATTGTTTTTACCATTCTCCATATACACAGCCAACAAAATATTAATCATTTCATTTTTGCCCACAACAGTCATAAGTGCAGTTGATAAGAGAGTAATATTTTTGTCCTAAAGTTCTATCAGATTTCACACCTTTTTTGTAGTAATGGAATAATTTTCTGATTTTTCTGATTTTTTCTTTGATTTTTTTTCTATTTTTTTTTTTTTTTTTATACAATACCTTCTGTCTATGTAGCGAGCTTTGGGTCGGTGGCTCCCAAACAGTTGGCTTTAGGGCACCAGGTGTTAAGACACCCCTACGAACTTATTTACTCAGACTTCAGATATATATATTTTTGCAGCATCTTCGATCCATGTAACGAGCTTTAGGCCAATGACTCCCAAACCAGTTGGTTTTAGGGCACTAGGTGTTAAAATACCCTACAGACTTAATAACTCGGATCTCAGACGTTTTTTTTTTTTTTTTTTTTTTTTTTTTTTTTTTTTTTTTTTACTCCATCACTATTTAGAGATGCTTCCTCCAATTACACTATAGCAAGGAATATTACAAACTTTTCAATTTTAGCTCATGTCCGTATGTTTCCATGTAAGTTCATAATCCTGTCAACTGAACATATGAAGATCCATTTTAGTCAGTGTTAAGGAGAATTCACAAATTAAATAATTCAAAATGAAATAAACAAAAATTAACTTATTTCGAAATAGGTTTGAGATACGTCTCAGGAGCGGAAATTCCTTACTCGGCTATCTTTTACCAATTCCACCTTTTTAGTCAAAATAAAAACACAAAAATGCAAAATATTTTTGTAATTTTTGAAAATTTTTCAATTTTTTTGTATTTTTCGAAAAATTTTGGACTAAAAATAAAAACAACATACAACTAAAAACAAGATATTAATCAACTAATTCCCTCCCCCAAACCTAAATGAGACATTGTCCCCAATGTCTTAAACAGTAGAAGAAGAGTTTTAGACGATAATACCTGGTTAACTGAAATTCTACAGGAAATTAAAGGTTAAGATCCAGATTAACCCGACGTCTCTTACCACGATCGTCCCCCCAGACCAATTTATCTTTGAAATGATAGGTCAATTTGTGGTTCATAGGCTATGAGTTGGTCAATTAGATCTGGAGCAAGTCTGGCAGTGAAGAGGAGTTCTTTTCATAGGTTTTGAAATGAATCCATTTCTCCCGGGCATCATCAAGAAACACACAAAGAAAATCATAAAATCCATCAACGTTAAGCAGACCAATTGGTTTCTGGTGTATGTTCAGGTTCGCCCAAGATAGTACAATAAAAATTTCCTCCAATGTACCCAAACCACCTGGCAAAGCAATAAAAGCATCAGCACGATTAATCTTTCTACCAAACGTTCAGACATACCTGATACGATTAGTTCCTCTCCGTTTGATGATCCAATAAGATTTGCCTCTGCCAAGGGTTTTGGGATGATTCCCAAAACATGACTGCCTCCTTCCTGTACGGCCTTTGAAACGATCCCCATTAATCCAAGATTTCCTCCGCCATATATTAAGTGCATATTCCTTGCAGCTAATACTCGACCCAACTCATGTGCCGCTTCTATGTATTGTGGTTTAGTACCAACACTACTACCGCAAAACACACAAATGTTTTCAACTCGTCTTCTCGAGGTGGCTTCCATTTTTCTATGTATTTTTTTTCTCAACTCTGGATGACTTCAAAGGTACAATGATGAGTTGAATTTATAATACCTGAAAATGGGTTAGTAAAAATAGCACAAGTATCTTCCAAATGACGATTATTATAACAATAGATCGTGATAGTCAAAAAGTATGGATCCTGTCGGAGAAAAGAAAATCACAAAACAAATCAATATTCTTAGGAAAAGACAAGAGATATAATATGTACAAGAAAAGTAACGGCTTGGTTGACATCTATGCGTCAGGGACAAGCTTCCCATCCAATTTTCTTATAAATTGGCAACAGGGTCTTTTTGAGTCAGATTCCCAAGACTTAACTGTTGTCTTTCTTTTTGATATTGTGTATGTAATCTGTGAAAGCCTATGTGAACATATCCACTGGGATGCGTCTCAAGAGTCGAAGATATATCATCTAAAGACTCCTTACTCAAGCCATTCCTAATGAATTTAATTTATCTTCGCGATTACAGACACCATTCCTAAAGAACGACAACGAGTATTGCAATTCCAACGTGCACATTTGTAACAAACACCCATTTGCTTAGCTCTTCGTTTCTTTGCATAGGTGCTTCTTCCAAAACCAGGCAGATGTGAAATAAAAGAATCAGAGGATTCACCTGCCAATCGGACTCGTGCTTCAATTACCCAACGAATGTCATTGGGCACCCATGTATTGTCAGTAGTCTCATCCGTTCCAAGCGAGCTTTGTAGACTTTCATCAGAGATTTTTGAGGGAGAGAAGGAAATTGCTTGTGAAGATTTGAGAGAGCTTTCCATCTTGAAATGACTAAATCTGCAAAAACTAAACACACAAATTAAATCACACCAAATCACAATATATACAAAAATTGCATGGGTTGCCTCCCTGCGAGCGCTAAGTTTAATTGTCGTCAGCTAGACATGACTTTTCGAACGTTTATGCTGGATCTGAAAGTGTGACACTTTCTTTTGTGTCGCTCAAATGATTCTCCCCAGTAGTGTTTGACACGCTGACTGTTAACTTTGAATGTGTTGTTGGTATTAGGATCCAGTAACTCAACAGCTCCATATGGTAAAATCTGAGTGATTACAAATGGTCCGGACCACCTAGATTTTAACTTTCCAGGGAAAAGTTTTAACCTCGAGTTGTACAATAACACTTGCTGCCTTGGTTCCAACTGTCTGTGCACTATTTTTCGGTCATGCCATTTTTTGGTCTTTTCTTTGTATAATTTGGCATTCTCATAAGACTGTAGGCGAAATTCCTCCAATTCATTGAGTTGGTGAAGTCTTTTCTCTCCTGCAGCTTGTGAATCAAGATTCAATTTCTTCAGTGCCCAGTACGCCTTGTGTTCAAGTTCAACTGGCAGATGGCATGCTTTCCCAAACACCAATCGATATGGGGACATACCAATGGGTGTCTTGTAAGCTGTTCGGTAGGCCCATAATGCATCATCCAATTTTGTAGACCAGTCCCTTCTTGTTGATCCAACGGTTCTTTCTAGGATTCTTTTGATCTCCCTGTTTGAAACTTCAACCTGTCCATTTGACTGTGGATGGTAAGCTGTGGCAACTTTGTGAGTAACTCCATATTTGGATAGAAGTGCATCAAAATATCTGTTGCAGAAATGTGAGCCACCATCGCTGATAATTGCCCGAGGTGTTCCAAACCGAGTAAAAATGTTCTTTTTCAGGAATTTGATCACCACTTTGGAATCATTGGATGTCAGTGCAATTGCTTCAACCCATTTGGAGACGTAGTCTACAGCAACCAGAATGTACATGTTTCCAAATGATGGAACAAATGGACCCATAAAATCAATACCCCAAACATCGAATATCTCCACTTCCAGAATGTTTTGCAATGGTCCTTCGTTTCTTCTCGAAATATTCCCTGTTCTCTGGCACCTGTCACATTGAAAAGCAAAAAGATAAGCATCTTTAAAAAGTGTGGGCCAGAACAAACCTGATTGAAGGACTTTAGCTGCAGTTTTGTTTCCACTGAAGTGTCCGCCGTATGGTGATGAATGACAGTGTTGCAAAACACTGTTGACTTCCTCCTGTGGAACACACCGTCTCAGTAATTGATCAGCACAACGTTTAAACAGGTACGGTTCATCCCAGACATAGTGCTTGACTTCTTTGAAAAACTTCTTCGTTGTTGAGTTGTCCATTCCAACGGCCATTTTCCTGATACAATATAATTAACATAGTCAGCATACCAAGGGACTTCCTGTTGTTTTATGGAAAATAATTGTTCATCTGGAAAAGTTTCTTTGATTATTAGTTCTTTATCAGCTGTTTTTCCATTCTCGAGCCTCGATAAGTGATCTGCCACCTGGTTTTCTGTTCCTTTCCTGTCTCGGATCTCTACGTCGAATTCTTGCAAAAGAAGTATCCAACGGATCAATCTCGGTTTGGCATCTTTCTTTGTGATCAAATATTTGATTGCTGAATGATCTGTGTAGACCACCACTTTTGGGCCCAGCAGATAAGAGCGAAATTTGTCAAAAGCGTACACAACTGCTAGCAACTCCTTTTCAGTGGTTGTGTAGTTGAGTTGAGCTTCATTCAGAGTTCTGCTGGAGTAGTAAATGGTGTGGAAAATCTTTGCTTTGCGTTGTCCCAAAACTGCACCTACAGCAAAATCACTAGCATCACACATTACTTCAAATGGAAGGGTCCAATCTGGTGCTACAATGATGGGGGCAGAAATCAGCTTCTGTTTTAAGATCTCAAAAGCTTCCTGGCATTCTTTGGTGAAGTTAAAAGGCACATCCTTTTCCAAAAGATTGCAAAGAGGTTTGGCAATCTTGGAAAAGTCTTTGATGAATCTCCTGTAAAAACCTGCATGTCCAAGAAAACTCCGAATCCCTTTTACAGTTGTTGGTGGAGGTAGTTTCTCAATTGTCTCGATTTTTGCTTTGTCTACCTCGATTCCCTTTTGTGAAATACGGTGTCCAAGAACAATGCCTTCCTGTACCATGAAATGGCATTTCTCCCAATTGAGTACCAGGTTTGTATCTTCGCACCTTTGTAATACATGTTCCAAATTTAACAAACAATGATCAAAAGAATCTCCAAACACAGAAAAATCATCCATAAAAACCTCCATACTCTGCTCCAGCATGTCTGAGAAAATGGCCATCATGCAACGTGAAAAGTGGCAGGGGCATTACATAATCCAAATGGCATCCTGCGGAAAGCAAAAGTACCATAGGGACATGTAAAAGTAGTTTTCCTCCTTGGTCTTCTGGTGCAATGGCAATCTGATTGTAACCTGAATATCCGTCAAGAAAACAATAAAACTCATGTCCTGCCAGTCTGTCTAACATCTGGTCAATGAATGGCAATGGAAAATGGTCCTTTCTCGTGGCTTTGTTCAGCTTCCTGTAATCCATACATACTCTCATCCATCCAGTCACCGTTCTTGTTGGAATCAACTCGTTCTTTTCATTGGTGACAACAGTAATTCCTCCTTTCTTTGGTACACACTGCATAGGACTTACCCAAGTGCTGTCTGAGATGGGTAAATGATACCAGCATCCAACCATTTGATGATATCTTTCTTCACCACTTCCTTCATGATTGGATTGAGTCTCCGTTGATGCTCCACTGTTGGTTTGTATTCATCATTCATCAGGATCTTATGCATGCAAAATGATGGACTAATGCCTCGAATGTCTGCTATAGTCCAGCCAATGGCTCTTTTGTGTTCTCGTAACACTCTTAGTAGCTTTTCTTCCTGTTCCAATGTTAGTGAAGAAGAAATAATAACAGGTAATTCAGAAGAGTTTCCAAGAAATGCATACCTGAGATGGCTCGGAAGTAACTTTAGTTCCAGCTGCGGTGGTTCTTCAATCGAAGGCTTGATTCGATCTTTCTTTGGCAATTCCAAGCTTTCAACTGGTGGTGTTACTTTGAATCGGAATGGTTTGTCAAGGTAATTGATACATTCCAAGATTTCAGCATCTAGTTCATTATCAGTCATGTTGGTAATGCAAGCTTCAAGTGTATCTGTGGGATTTAACTCAGTATTCTGAACAATATTATCAATAACATCAACTCTGAAGCATTCTTCTTCTTCCTTTTCATCGCTTGGAAATTTCATGGCTTGGAAAACATTAAAGGTCACTTCTTGGTCCTGCACTTTCATTGTTAGTTCTCCTTTTTGCACATCAATCACAGTTTTACCTGTAGCCAAAAATGGTCTCCCAAGAATGATAGGTACTTCTTTGTCTTCTTCCATGTCAAGGATGATGAAATCTGCTGGAAGGATGAGTTTGTCACTTTACCCCACATTTTCCACGACTCCTCTCAACCCTCTCGAAATGCGAGTTTTCGATCAGCAAGTTGCAAAGATACTGAGGTAGGCATTGCTTCTCTTCTCCAATTTGCAGTTTCCTGTAAATAGAAAAGGCATTAAATTAACACTGGCACCTAAATCACATAAAGCCTTACCGATGTAATGTTCTCCAATGGTGCAAGGAACTGTGAAACTGCCAGGATCTTTCAACTTCGGTGGAAGTTTCCTCTGAATGATGGCGCTGCATTCTTCTGTCAAAGCTACTGTCTCGTAGTCTCCCAATCTCCGTTTTCGTGAAAGAATGTCTTTCATGAATTTGACATAACTGGGCATTTGTTCCAAGGCTTCTGCAAATGGTATGTTAATGTGCAGCTTTTTGAAAATCTCCAAGAAACGAGCAAACTGTTTGTCCATTTTGCTTTTCTGAAGACGCTGAGGAAAAGGTGGTGGTGGAGTGATCTGTTCTGGTTCTTTTTCCTTTGTTTCTTTTTCCTTTGCTTCTTTTTCCTCAATCTGTATCTCGGTTTCTTTTGGAACTTCTTCTTGAGATATCTGGACTCCAACATCTTTGTTGATCTCAGTACCGCTCTTTAAGGTAATGGCTTGACATTGCTCCTTCCCTCGGTTCTTGGATTTGGTTCTGTGTTGCTGGGAAGATGCCTGGTGGTCTGTAACTCTGAGCATTGGCCAGTTGTCCGATTTGATTCTCCAGTGCTTTGATGGAAGCTGATTGGCTCTGAATCATGGCTTCATATCTTTTTAATTGAGCTAGCATCTCTGCCAATACTGGTTCATTTGTCTGCTCCTGGCCTTTATTCTGTTGCTGGAATCCAGGTGGTGGATAGTTCTTTTGCCCTGAATTGTTGCTCCATGAAAAATTAGGATGATTCCTCCACCCTGGGTGTAGGTGTTGGAATATGGATTGTTCCCCTGTCTGTTGAAATTGTGAACATAATTCACCGTCTCTTCAAATTGGTTTGGTTCTGGTGCTCCTCCATATGGTGAACTTGTGGATCCAGTGGTGCTTTGAGTGTTGAGAGTCTCCATAAATTTGCATATCTGATCTAGCTTGGTGTTGACTGCTGTATTAGCTCCAACTTCATATATCCTCCCTGCAATTCTTTGAATCAGTTTCTTTCTTTCCCACAATGAGTTGTTGTTTGCCATTTCTTCAATTAGGTCCCAGGCTTGATCTTCTCCTTTTGCCATTAAAGCTCCTCCAGCAGCAGCATCAATTGTAGTTCTCATCAGTCCAGAAAGTCCATTGTAGAAAGTTTGGACTTGAAGCCATTTTGGAATCTCATGGTGAGGACATTTCCGGAGTAAATCTTTGTATCTCTCCCAAGCTTCGTACAGGGATTCTGAATCTTGCTGCACAAAAGATGTGATGTCATTTCTCAACTTTGCAGTTCTGGCTGGTGGAAAGTATTTTGCAAGGAATTTGTGGCTAGAGCGTTCCAAGTTGTGATAGAACCTGCTGGTAATGAATGTAGCCATGCTTTTGCTCTGTCTTTCAAGAATATGGAAAAACCCTCAGTCTCATTGCTTCTTCTGATGCTCGGTTGTAATTGAAAGTGCCGCAAACTTCCAGGAAGTTGCTAATGTGAGCATTAGGATCTTCAGTTGTGTATTTCCCCCAAACTGAACTGTTTGCTGAATCATCTGAATGCAAGTTTTGATGTCACCCGCATTTGCTGGTAAAGGAGGAAGAACATACAGGAAATGAGGCCATCTACCACCGGAATGGTTCTGTCTCGAATGGGAATTGGTGGTGCAACCTCCAAAGGTTCAGGTTCCATGTTGACTAAGGCTTCTTGGCCTTCTCCTCGCCTTCCCTTCTCAACTGTCTGATGGTTCTCTTTCAATTTCTGGGTCAAGCGGTCGGAATTCAAAGCTTCTGGTTCGTCTCATGAAGTGTTCTGAGAACCTGAAACACAATAAAACAAAAATAATAAGTAAAAAGAAATTAGATACAAGTAACAAATTTAACCTGTAACTAATAGTAAAAGATAACTAAGTCCCCGGCAACGGCAACGGCCAAAAACTTGACCGGCGTAAAACACAACGTATAACGCAAGCGCACGTATCGTTCAAGTAGTATAAAAGTATCGATCCCACGAGGACTTAAAATCTTATCTATTAATTTTTATGAGGGCAAAATGATTACTAAAATCTGACAGTTTTTGATTGATTTGAAATGGCGACGATTTTAAATTTAAAAGCAAGTAACTAAAATTGGTTGAAAAGATATTTTGAGAAAATTCAATATTAAAACTATCTAGGGTTGTGATTTATTCCAATATTATTTAAAGATGAAGTTGTTATCTTATAATTGGGTAAAATATTGATTTATTAACCTGGAACACTAAATTATGTAAAAGCCTCTTCCGATGGTCAATTACAAATATCCAATTTAACTAATTAAACCATATGTCTATGTTAATCAAATTAACTGGATTCATTAATATTAAGTTCCAATTATGGCTACCCCCGCCCCAACAGGTATATTCCTATCCTGTAAGGAAATCTATTAAAGGATTATCTATCCTCAAGGAAGATCGTGGGTTATTGAGTCTGAGGTTTTAAACCTAAAATCCCTATGTCTAGTTCATTTTAAGTTTACCTTATCAATTTTATTAGTGGCCAGTTAATAAAAAGCATTAAGATTAAGACTCAATAAATAAATCTTTATATTACCCAAATTATAATTTAACCCTTATAAACCGGTGATATTAGATTTCATCATCACAACCCTAGATTACTAACTTAGTTATGACACATAGCTAGGGCTTGTAAAAACTTAAAAGACATAAAATGAAAATGCTGAAAAGTAATTGCGAAAAGTAAAATGCTGAAAGAAAATTACAAATGAAATAAAATGCTAAGGCAAAAGGAATTACTTTTACTACTACTAATTTAGATATCTCCCATAAAATAATATATAAACTTTGTGATAATATTTTACCAACCGACCAATCTGGCGGTATCCTGATTAAGTCAAATTAAGTCCAACCAACCATATAGGTGGTAATATTTGTCCATAATCCAGCCATAAAGGCGGTACCAAAATAAATTTACCAACCGACCAATATAGCGGTATCCTTGATTAATCAGGTTCAAACCAACAGAAAATAAATTTACCAACCGACCAATATAGCGGTATTCCTTGATTAGTCAGGTTTAAACCAGATTAAAATTAAATTACCAACCGACCAATATAGCGGTATTCCTTTATTAATCAGAATTTTAAATAGTAAATATATTATTTTTAAGGGAGATTAATCTAAATAGCAATAGTAAAATAATTACCTTTCACCCTAGCATTGAAGTTACCTCCGCATAGTGAATAGTAAAAACTGTAAAATAAGAAAGTAGATTACTATTATTACAAAAAGTAATTAAAATTATTACAAAAGTAAAAAGTAAAAAATAAAAATGAAAATTCTAGAGAGAGAAACTCCCTAATTACATAGAAGAAGTGAGAGAAAGGTGTCCTAAAAACTGAAAATTCGGCCTCTATTTATAGTAAAATAAATTCACTGTTTGGTCCTGTGCTCGCGTCGCGACGCTAAGAAGGCGTTGCGCGTCGCGACGCTCGTTTGTCGACGTGGCACAATGAGACGGCGACACGTGGCAAGGCGGCTGACTGTACAACTGACACGTGTCAAGGCGGCTAATTCTCAATTATTGTGATGACGTCATCGATGACGTGGCGATGACGTGGCGCTGACGTGGCGTAGCGTGTGTTGCCATTTGTCGGCACAATAGGATTGCGACACGTGGCGACACGTGTCATGCTCTGATTGGCTGAGGCTGACGTGGCATGTTGACTCGGTTGACTTGCTGACGTGTCTGATGACGTGGCATGACACGTGGCAATGTTGACTCGTTGACCGATGACATGGCTGATGACGAGGCGACACGTGTCATGTCAGAGTGTCGGCAGCATATGATGTTGACACGTGTCACGGCGCACGTTAGCAGATCGATGTGATGGTGACACGTGGCACGGCGCATTTTAGCAAAGTCAAACTTTTCAAATGGTTGACCCGTTTACCATGGCGCATTTTAGCAGAACCGGCACACGCTGGGCGTCGCGGCGCGCAGTGATCCAGTCGCGACGCGAAGAAGACCAAAATAACCATGTTGACGCATTTTTGTCCGGTTTTGCCCCAAATTGCCCCAGTGCTGTCCAAACTTTATTTATCTGCAAAATAACAATAAAACACACATCAAAACGTTCATAAAACTCAAGAAACTATACAAAATATTAAGTTAAATGAGTGGGAAATAGTGATATAAATACCACTCATCATTAAGACACCCCCTACTACGTAATTAATACTAATTACTTACGTTACTTACTCGTCTCAGATGTTTAAATTTTTATTTTATTTTATTTTTCCATCGCTTTTTAGATACTTCCGCCAATTAAACCAGAGCACTGAAATTTATAAACTTTTCACTTACAACTCATGTCCGTATGCTACCATAATACCTGTCAGCTCAGCATATTAAGATCCAATTTAGTCATTATTATAGAGAATTCAAAAATTTAAATAATTTAAAAGGAAATAAACAAAAATTAACTTGTTACGAAATAGGTTGAGATACGTCTCAGAAATGGAAATTCCTTACACAGCTATCTCAAACACCATTCCACCTGATTAATCAAATTAAAATCACAAAAATCACAATTTTTTTTTAATTTTTAAATTTTTGACTAAAAACCAAGCGAAAATAATACAAAAAAATTTAAAAACAAGATATTATCCAACTATTCCCCTCCCCAAACCTAATTGAGACATTGTCCCCAATGTCTAAAAGTAGAAGAAGAGTTTAGAAGACAGTACCTGATTAGCTGGAATTCTACATCTAAAAATAAAATTAAAGGATAAGATCCAGATTTATCTGACGCTTCTTTCAATGGTCATTATCGGACCAGTTTATCTTAGAAAGGATAGGGTCTATTTGTGGTTCAAAAGTTAAGAGTTGGTCAATTAAATCATTGGCAGTTCTGGCAGTGAAGAGGATATCTTTTATAGGTTTTGAAACGAACCCATTTCTTCGGGTATTATCAAGAACACACAAAGAAAGCCATAAAATCCATCAACGTTAAACAGTCCAATTGGTTTCTGGTGTTATGTTCAAGTTTGCCCAAGATAGCACTGTAAAAATTTCCTCCATTGTACCCAAGCCACCTGCAAACCAATAAAAGCATCATCACGGTTAATCATTTCAACAAGTCATTCAGACATACCTCATACAATGCATTCATCTCCATTTGATGGTCCTATAAATTCACCTCCGCCAAGGGTTTTGGATGATTCCCAAAACTTCACTACCTTCATCCTGTACAGTCCTTGAACTGTACCCCTTTAGTCTAAGATTGTCACCGACGTCATATAATAAGTGCATATCCTCTCAGCTAAGACTCTACCCAATTCATGTTCCTGTGCTGCCTCAGCATATTCAAGTTTAGAACTAACACTAGTACCGCAAAACACACAGATGTTTACAACTCGTCTTCTTGAAGTTGCTTCCATTTTTTTATATTTCTTTCTCAAATCCATATATCTTCAAGTGTGCAATAACGAGCTGAATATATATATCCTAAAAAAGGGTGAGTAATAATAGCACTAGTACCTGCCAAATGATAATTATTAGCTAAAAAGTAAAATAAATCGTGAAAGTCAAAAAGTCTGGATCCTGTCGGAGAAAATAAAAGAAAATAACAAAATAAATCACAATTATTAGTTAAAGACAAAGAGATAATAATATTTACAAGAAGTAACGACTTGATTGAAATCTATGCGTCAGGGACAAGCTTCCCATCCAATTTTCTTATAAAATGACAAACAAGGTCTTTTAAAGTCAGATTCCCGAGACTTAATTGTTGTCTTTCTTTTCGAAACTGTGTATATATCAACTGAGACTTAACATGTGAATTGTGTGATACACATATCCACTGGGATGCGTCTCAAGAGTCAATGATATGTCATCTAAAGACTCCTTACTCATGCCATCCCTAATGAATTTAATTTTATCTTCGCGATTATCAGACACCATTCCTAAAGAACGACAACGAGTATTACATGTCATGCGTGCACATTTATAGCAAACACCTAATCTTTTAGCTCTTCTTTTATTAGCATAGGTGATTCTTCCTAAACCAAGCAAAAATAAACAAAAGAGTTAGAGGACTCACTTGTCAATAGGACTCGTGCTTCAATAATCCAACGAATGTCATTAGGAATACCATTGATCATCAGAAGTCTCATTCATTCAATGCGAGCTTTATAAACCTTTATCAGAGCATTTTGAGGGAGAGAAGGAAATTGCTTGTGAAGATTTGCGAGAACGTCTTCCATCCCGTCTATGACTTTTACCTACAAAAATTAAACACACAAAAATAAAACACACCAAATCTTAATATATACACAAATTGCATGGGTTGCCTCCCTGCTAGCGCTAAGTTTAACGTCGTCAGCTAGATATGACTACCCGAACGTTAGGCTGGATCTAAAAGTGTGACATTTTCTTGTCGCTCAAATGATTATCTCTAGTAGTGCTTGACACGTTGGCTGTTAACTTTGAATGTGTTATTGTACTTGGGATTGTATATCTCAACTACTCCATAGGGTAACATCTGAGTAATCATAAATGGACCTGACCACCTTGATTTTAGCTTTCTAGGAAAAGATTCAACGTTAAATTGTATAATGACATCTGCTGCCCTGGTTCCAATTGTCTGCGCACTATTTTTTTATAATGTCAATTTTTGGTCTTTTTTTGTACAGTTTGGCATTTTCATAAGCTTGTAAGTGAAATTCCTCCAATTCGTTGAGTTGGTGGAGTTGTGTCTCTCATGCTGCTTGTAGATCAAGATTTAACTTCTTTAGTGCCCAGTACGCTTTATGTTCAAGCTCCACTGGCAGATGACATGCTTTCCCAAACATCATTCGATATGAGGACATACCAATAGGTGTCTTGTAAGCTGTCTGGTAGGCCCATAGTGCGTCATCCAGATTTGTAGACCAGTCCCTCCTTGTTGATCCAACGGTTCTCTCCAATATTCTTTTGATCTCTCTGTTTGAAACTTCAACCTGTCCATTTGATTGCGGATGGTAAGCAGTGGCAACTTTATGAGTAACTCCATATTTGGATAGGAGTGCATCGAAGTATCTGTTGCAGAAATGTGTGCCACCATCACTAAGTGTTCCGAAGCGAGTGAAAATATTCTTTTTAAGGAATTTTATCACCACTTTTGAATCATTTGATGGCAGTGTTGTTGCTTCTACCCATTTGGAGACGTAGTCTACTATAACTAGTAAGTACAGGTTTCTGTATGATGGAATAAATGGTCTCATAAAATCAATCCCTCATACATCAAATATCTCCACTTCTAGAATGCTTTGCATAGGTTTCTCCTTGAAATATTTCTCGTTCTCTGGCACCTGTCATATTGAAGAACAAATAAGTAAGCATCTTTAAACAGAGTGGGCCAGAACAAACCTGATTGTAGGATTTTGGCTACAGTTTTATCTCCGCCGAAGTGTCCTCTGTATGGTAATGAATTACAATGCTACAAGACACTACTAACATCCTCATGTGGAACACAACGTCTCAGTAATTGATTAGCACATCGTTTGAACAGGTACGGCTCATTTCAAACATAGTGCTTGACTTCCTTGAAGAATTTCTTTCGTTGCTGATGTGTCCATTCCAACAGACATTTTTCCGATACTCTTTGTTTACATAGTCAGCATACCAAGGGAATTCCTGCTATTTGATGGCAGACAACTGTTCATCTGGAAAATTTTCTTTGATTGTCATCTCATTGCCAGATGTTTCTCCATTCTCGGGCCTCGATAAATGATCTGCCACTTGATTTTCTGTCCATTTCTTGTCTCATATTTCCATGTCAAATTCTTACGGTAGAAGAACCCAACGGATCAATCTAGGTTTGACATATTTCTTTGCGATCAGATATTTGATTGTTGAATAATCTGTGTAGACCACCACCTTGGGACCCAGTAGATAGGATCAGAATTTATCAAAAGCAAACACAACTATGAGCAACTCCTTTTAGTTATTGTGTAGTTGAGTTGTGCTTCATTCAGAGTTCTGCTGGAGTAGTAAATGGTGTGGAAAATGTTTTCTTTAGGTTGTCTCAAAACCGCACCTACAGTAAAATCACTAGCATCACAAATCACCTTAAATGGAAGCGTCCAGTCTGGTGCTACTATGATGGGGGGAGAGACCAGCTTCTGTTTCAAGATTTCAAAGGCATGGTGGCATTCGTTGGTGAAGTTGAAAGACACGTCCTTCTCCAACAAATTGTATGGAGGTTT
>SKCR01034235.1:0-83286 GCA_019454045.1 Zanthoxylum bungeanum | reverse complement strand
ATATCCTTACAGGAATATATTGATCTGTATCAGGCGTAGTATACATCGTATAGTGCATATCGATCTAGTACCGGATGGTCACGTGCTAGGCCTGGGGCAAGAGTTGTGTCTGCCCCGTACGAAGCACATGTCGGATTTCTGGTAACTAGTCTCTATAATCGGATATACATGACCTAGTCATAATATCCTGATGGCCGCGCAGCACTTAAGAGTACTAATACCGTATCCTACGTGACATCATCTCCACTATGACTGGAGTGATACTTCCGTCTTGACATCACACCCAATACTCTACGATTCTCAATATACCCAGTATTGGCGTACACAGAACCGGTTAAAGCCCAGGACGACCTCAACCAAAGTATAATTGATTGTCATAAGTATTAGCGGTGCAAGTCTCAGGTTAAGACCAAATACACCTACCCTGACGTCGGACTCCCATAGACACATAGTCAAACTACCAATGGGATTTCGAGGGGGTCTATCCAGAGCGAAGCTGTTTCCCGTACCATCGGTGAAACACAACCTCCTACCGCACTTGCATAGTATCCAATACTTAAATATATGAGAACTATGCCCGTTATGCCCTCACAACGTGCACAAGTGCAATACTAGTCTTTTACGCATTACCGATGTCCAATCTCGATAATACTCTGACTAGGGATATTTAATGATTAATCCTTTGTGGACTGATAACTGTCTCATATCATTCTCAATCCAGGAACTAATCATAGGGACCTCCTATCATTTATATATCTAAGGTGATCTAATAACAAATGATAAGATAGCAATCTCCTTTGTCACATAGTTAATTTGTATAACAACACCATGATCTGTACAAATAGTGTCGCTATGGGTCATAATTGTCCAACAACTTGAAGCCGGAGCCTTGCCCGTCTTCTCTTCCTTTATGTATGCCTTGTCCATATGGCAGTCACGCATCCAGTGACCTCGTTTGCCACAGTTTAGGCAGACATCTTGAGATATGTCTTTTGTCTTCCCAGAAAACTGTGATGATTTTGCCTTTGCCCATTTTAGAAGCTCTGGCTTTTCCTCCTAGAGTATAGCCATCAACTCTCCAAGAGTTTACTTTTGGTTCACAATGAACCTACCCCAGCTTTCGGGTAGAGACTACAAGATCAAATCTTTTGTAGTCTCGGCCATGTAGTTAATGCCTAGCTAACCTAGCTGATCGATGTCAGTAATCATCTGCGACATATAGTGTTCGACAAATGTACCCTCTGACATACACGAGCGAAAGAGCTTCTTTTGCAATTTGTACTTCTAAGATCTAAGAATAAATCTATGAAGATCTTTAATTTTATCATCATGGTACAAAGATCTAATCCTTAATTCTGACGACGGAATTAAAGTGTCATTGCAGTAAGCATAAAGGATTGAGCACTAAAGTTATCATCACATTAATCTTCCAAAGATCATGTTCTACTATTTGCTCAACTTCGGGCTTAGGCCCGAGAGGTTGTTCTATTAAATAGAATAACTTCTCAATTCCCAGGACTATCTTGAGGTTTTATTCCCAATTTGAAAATTAGAGCCGTTTAAAGATATTTTCTCACAGGATAATGTTCTAAACGCTAATCTTTCAATTATCTTGATTGCTATAGTCCAACTATCCAATCAACGATTTCAGGTACTATTAATATAATGAATACTATAGTCTAACTATATAATCAACTATAATTTGATTGGTTAAATTCAAATATATTGATTACTATAATCCAATTATATAATCAACTATAAATTGAAGTAGTTTGAATACAGTCCAACTGTTTAATTAAAACAACGATATTAGTCCAACTAATATATATATATATGAGAAATGATGAAAAATTGAAATGAGCGCGTATTGGCAAGTATCTAAACAAAATTGCAAATTTAATACTTGCCTCCACTATTTTTCGGCGAGCTCTAACCCTTTGTTGAGCATTCGGGAAACCTTATTTCCTAGTGGGCTAGGATCCCGTTAAATAACACATAACCTTGACTTTGGCCAACAAATTGTATGAAACTTAACTAGGTAGATCTCTAAGATCATTGGATCTCATCCAATTCCTAGATCCCGTAGGTGGACATCCAAGTCCGAACCATATCTCCAATATATATGCCAATATATCCAAGATATTCCCTAACCTTTTTCCTCTGAATCAACTAAGCCTTGGCTTTGGCACAACCCAAACTTAATGATTCCAGTTAAGCGGGACCCATTGACCTTGGAAAGCTTCGTAATCGATGTCGATGGACAAGAAGTGATCTTGACTTTGGCCAACAAATCACAACTTGGACATGACATGCGATATGGAACAAAGCCTTAATGATTCAAACACATCCGCGATGGACAAAGGTCTTGACTTTGGCCAACAAACTAGTGCCAATCTTGGATCTTGAGAATGAATCATTCAATGGAAGGAAAAACGCTTAATATTGTTGAGGGTTTTTCGCGTAATTGGCAACCAATTAATATCTTTGATTAGGTCTCATAATACACCATTAAGCATGCATTCTAAAAGCATAATAAGGCGCGATAAATAAATTAATAATGATATGCGGATGATATTTAAAACAACTTGTTCCTAGAACAAATCTCTCCATTTCCTCTCTCCCGCTAGCACAAATCTTACTTCTACCCAATTACATAACACTTCTAAAGAAACTCATTTACATTGAGGGGAATATGTGAGAAGAGAAATACAAAGAGTCAAGAGGTAATAGGCTGGACACGCAGGTCCAATTTAATAAATTCTAAATTTATCACAACAATTTCCAAAATTGCCCTCACCCATCTAATATCCATCCTATATACATTATTCATACATCCATCCATGTATTCACACAAAGCATGTTATCAATCAATCTAATCCAATTAATTAATCTGAAATTATGACCATCCAATGTTCAAACAACGATTTGATTTGCGCGAGTCCAACTCGTTTAAGAATAAGTACTCAAAGTACGAATTCTTGAATTATATAAAACTACAATATTAAATCCAATTTAATTTGTATTCAATACTAATTCTTTATTTAATTGTAAATTAAATAATTACACTTTATTAATGAGTTTTGCGACTTAGATTCTAAATCTAATCAAACGGGTCTCAAAGCCTAATTAACATCCAATGTCAATTTAATTAAAGTCCAATGGGCTTTCAATTAATTTATAAGGCATGGACTTTGGCAACCAAAGCCCAATAAGGAATCACCCTTTTGCCAAAAATCAATTTAGGCCCATTAGGCCCAAAAAATTTTAAAGGCCCATTTTATTTATATTTGACTTTATGGAAATGTTTTAGGCCCAATTGGATCCAACCAATTAACCTAAACCAAACTTGGCCCAACCAAGCCCATTAAGCCCAAATACAACATTTTAGCCCATTCCAAATTTAGCCCAACTAATTAAATTCCAATATTCCAAATATTATAATTCAATTAACTAATTGCATTAGCCATAATTAATTAGTGAAATTAACATTTCCAAAATATCAATTTACATAATTAATCATGCTAATCATCATAAACACATGTCCAACATTATTGAATAAAAAATCATCTCATTTCATGCTTTTGATGTCACGACAATTTAGGGTTTTATAAATCGATTTCGATTTCAATCCAATTAAATCATTAATCAATTTATCCCAAGTCTTTAACTCATCCAATGATCTAAAGAACAAAAATTACCATGATATTAGGGCACTCTATACATTCGGCCAAGCCAAATTTTTAGGGAAAAATAATCCAATTTAATTTTCATCAAATTGATCACATATAACTCCAAGTTATTATCATTCAAGCATACTCAATCAATCAATTTTATCAAATCATGCTCAAATCAATTTTACCCAAATTTTACCCTAATTCAATTTCATGCTTAATCAAGGTTCTGATACCATTGTTGGGTTTTCTTGGTCAAACCAAGATCAATTAAGCATATAAACGTGTGAATACATCAAAGTAAAGTTGCGGAAATACTCACTTTGATCGGTTGGATGTTGGCGGAGAGTTCAAAAATTTCCCTTTGATGTATTCGGCCAAGCCCCTTATTGTGCTCCTCCAACTTTCTGCCAAGCTCTTCATTTTGTTGATCTTCAAGCTCCAAGCTTTGAATGATTCCATGCTCATGAATGTGTTTCCCTATCACATTTGAATGACTCATTGGATGTGCTAGCACCATGAAAAACTTGCAACAAATCTTTCATTTACTTCTTGCAACTCTCGGCCAATGAGAGAAAAATGGCTTCCAAGCCGTGAGATAAGGGAGAGGAAAATGGCTTCAAAACCGTGTGAGGGAGAGAGAGAGAAGTGATGAAGTTGTGTTATGTGTTTTGATTTCAAAAATCAAATACAATAATTCAATTTCCAAAATTGGTACAAGGCATTAAAGTCTTTCAACAACTCCCATCAATCACAAAAGTGACATGCATCACATCACTCAAAGTTGATGTGACTAATGATATGACGCGTGATGTGACTTTTGGGCCCCACTTGATTCAAAATGCGAGTGGTCCCGTAAACACTCCCGGGCTCAGATTCGCTAATTCTGAATTAACGAATTTTCCGTTGCGACGTAATTAAATCAAATTTAATTAAATAATTATGCCTAGCAAAAAAACTGTTCACGTCGCTAGCGAATTAATTCTAAATTAACTCGTTTGCCCGAATTAAAATCTAATTTTAATTTCGCTTCGAAATCTAATTTTGTTTAATATATCGAATATATTATTTTATCGATTAATTCCAAATTAATCGTTCTCTCTCTTTAAATAGTATTTTATCCCAGATAAAATATCTCTGCAATTCATCATATATTAATTTTCTCTCTCTACTAATTAATCCCAGATTAATTATGTGCGAGTCATACGTCATTGGTGAATCTTCGGGAAGCGACCCATGAGATCCCTGGATATGTTGGCAGTAAATCCGGTCGTCGGACTATCCGAACACGTACGTACCTAGTACTAAGTTTTTACCGATTTACAAGACATGATTGGCTTCTAGCAAAGCACCGTGCCTACCCAATTCTCCAGAAATATTCTTAAAGGAATATGTAATCTGTATCAGGCGTAGTATACGTAGTATTGCGTATTGCGATCCAGTATCGGATGTCACGTGCTAGGCCTGGGGCTGGAATTGTGTCTGCCTCGTACAAAGCACATATCAGATCTCTGGTAACTAGTCTCTATATTCGGATAAACATGACCTAGTCATATTATCCCGATAGCTACAACATATAAGAGCACCAGTTCCGTATCATACGTGACCATCATCTCCATATGACTGAAGTGATACTTCCATCTTGACATCACACCCAATACACTACGATTCTCAATATACCCAGAAGAGGCGTACACAGAACCAATTAAAGCCCTGGACGACCAAAACCAAAGTATATTGATTGTCGCAATTATTAGCGGTGCAAGTCTCAGGTTAAGACCAAATACACCTACCCTGATTCGGACTTCCATAGACACATAGTCATACTACCAATGGAATTCCGAGGGATCTATCTAGAGCGAAGCTATTTCCGTACCATCGGTAAACACAACCTCCTATTACACTTGCATAAATATCCAATACTTAAATATATGAGAACTATGCCGTTATGCTCCCATAACGCGCATAAGTGCAATACTAGTCTATTCCGCATTATCAATGTACAGTCTCGATAATACTACGACTAGGGATATTTAATGATTAAACCTTCGTGGATTGTTACTGTCTCATATCATCTCAATCCGGAACTAATCATATGGACTTTTATCATTTATGTATCTTGGTAATCCAATTACAAATGATCATAAAATGTAGGATTTCACCCTTAGGTTATCATCCTTTCATTTTTCAAAAGTCTCTCGCTCTTCGGGAGTGGAATCAGGATCAATTTCAACATGCAATGGATTCTTCATCACATAGCTCAACTTTTCGAACTCCAAGACAATGCGAATGTTCATTTCCCATTCAAAATAGGTCTCAGCTTCTTTCAGTTTATTAGAATCCAAAAGTCACGTTAATGGATTTGCAACAGCCATTAATAAGACAATAATTAAACACTAGCAGAATCTTTTTCATTTCAAAATAAAAACACTAATACGATTACTAATTTTAAATCTATTAGTGCCCTCCCACTACTTTACGTAATTCTGTAATCTCCCTTAATAGAAAAATAGAAATTTGACTATCAAAATTTCCTAGCAGGAAGTGGATCCCATGACATTTACTTCGGCCTCATAATAATGATGGTCTTGGCCTTCATAAACTCATTAGGTAGACCTTCAAGGTCAATCATATTCATGTGACTCCTAGTTTGGTCTTGAACCATTTTTTATCCTCACAATAATGACAGAACTGGATTAAGACTTGTTCTAAGTGTATACTTGTCAAATTGCACTAATGAGCTTCGTAAGTACACCCTCAAAATAATGATGGTATTGGGTGACAACGTTAACTAATCACGCTACATCTAATATTTTACCGGAGCGACCTAAGTTCTGAGAACTTATACCTTCACACCATTGACGGTCTTGGCCATAAGTAGTAAGAACTCATTCATCTCCGTATTGACAAGACGGACCATCTAATAATGCTCCAAAATTGTTAATATTATTACTTAAAATAAAGTAATCACCTAAACATGAGAGATTTATGACAATCAAGTCATTAACATACTTGGCTCAAAAATAAAATTTTTAATTTAAAACATGCAATGAATATCCAATATGACTTATGCATAATTAAATAAAATTACTGAGGCATAGATTCAAATACATGTAAAACATGCAACATTTGTTGTGTGGTTAAGACCTGCTCTGATACCGTTCAGTTGGGGTAGGTGTGGGATCCATAGGATTGGATCGGAGCCCCGTGCAGCGGAAGTAGGTCTAACCCGTGGATATCAAGCATGGGGTATTTTTAAAATTCTTAATGAAATACCATATTCCATTATGAGTGTTTAGGAAACAAATCGAGGATAAAATAGAGTCCGGAAAAATCAAAACGAAAGAAAAATTAGTCTCGCACAAAAATCGTATCATGCACGCTGTTTGCGCTGTGTTGCAGCACATCAACGCAACATGCATAGTATTCACACCAGAACATTTGTTTTTTAAATTTTAAAAACCATAAACACCTTTTAATATCACCCAAAATAATTTTAATTTCAAAACCAACCACAACAAATGTTATACAATATATATATATATTATATATATATATATATATATATATATATATATAATATATATATATATATATGCATTTCTTTGAATCAAAATATAAATAAAATAGAAGCCCATAATGAAATGACTCATGAATAATTTTAGGTCACCCAAATGTGGTCAAGTGATTATAGAATGGTAGCCATACCTCCAAGCTATCAACTAGAGTTCCAAAGTCTAATTTTATATCTATGTCTAACATAAACACTTTGACATAATCACAAATAAATTTTGTTTATACTTCCATAAATATGTACACAATTAATTAGCCTAATTTCAACATCAAGCTATGTTATTATGTATCCAATACATAATTCATCACTATGTGTCTTACTAATGATAACTCACTAATGAAAATATAGCTTTGGAGAAGATCAAACGTACCTAGTAAGCTTGATTCCAAGATCCAATCTTCTTCTCCTTGTTGAAATATTGTGGAGAACTTCCAAAGCTAGCAACCTTGGTTCCAAGATCCAATATTCTTCTCCTTATTATTGTATAGAATTTCTAAAGCTAGCAAGCTCGGTTCCAAGATCCAATCTTTTTCTCCTCGTTGAAATGTTGTAGATAACTTCCAAATCTTCACTAAACATTTCTTTTACTTAGGCTAATATCTCTAATTATTACTTGTTTTTAGCTTTCTCAAGCTTGATTAAAACTTGCTCAAGCATGCTATTGATAGCAAAACTAAGGCAATTTTTAATTAATAAAATTCTTAATCAAATATTAGGTAGACTTAATCAAATATGTATAATGATAAAAACCTGCTTGGAACAAGCCAAGCAAACCCCTCCACTTATTCTAAGCCCCAAGAACTGCGAATCTTGATTTTGTAAGAACAAAATCCTTCCAAGATCAAGTCCAACCCTTAAAGAACCTTGCCCTTAAGAACCTTTCTTTATTTATTTGGAGAATCTTGAACAGTGATACAGCGCCATAACGTTTGCCACACGTTGATAAGCTTTTGTTCCGTAGAACCAAAGAAGAATCCATTCCCTTAAGATGACACAAGTCACTTTGTTTTGTAAAAAACAATGTTCTTAGTTCATTGTCAATTGCAATGAATAATGCCCCCTTTAAATAGGTGGCTAACCCTAATTCTACCCAAATATAATAAAATCCTAGTAAAATAAACCCAATAACACATAAAATAATTGAAAATTTCGTGCATGGGCTTTGTAATGTAATTAATGTTCAGCCTAGCACTTAAACAACACATAACCTTAAAAAATATAAAATATAAAAACTATAGGAATTTCTTGCGTCCTCATTTTTTCCAAGAATGAGTCTGAATTGGACTTTTATGTAAGCTACAAAATTGTAAATCTAGAGTCCTCTTTCCGATGCAACTTGAATCACCAAAATCGGACATCGGATGAGAATGTTACAGCCAAAATACGAAGATTGAGCAAATCCTGCCACTACTAATGTACCATTAGGAAATTAAGCCCAAAATCAATCAAGAAAGCCCATGCACGTCCAAGACCCATTCCAATCTTGCCTTAGACATAATAAAGCCTTCACATAAAGTCTCATGCATGGACCAAACTCTTGAACCCAAGGAATATTCCAAATCCACCAAAAGGCCCAAATATACCAATCTGACCAAGCCATGCAATCAGCCACAACTTCAAGTTAACTTGGCCTAACAAACAGACCTCATTCTGGATCACATCATTCTCTATCTCTTGAAAAGGATTCGATCTTGAATCTGAACCCGGATCATAGATAAAAAATACAAGATCAATGTGACGACAATCCTGAAACAACATAAAATCACATGGAAAAGAATGGTTAAGGTGAGCAAAAGTCAATAAAGCCAATGAATGACGTTTTTTTTCAATATTTTACCCCTCTCAATCTCTTCATTGCTACTTGAATTCTTAACTCCACTTGCAACCCCAAAGAGATTCCCACCTGGATTCACATTTGAAACCTCATTTAAAACAAACTCAACATGTCCATGTCGCTTCCTCAAACAATCAACACATTCATCCACGATCTGATCACACTCTACATATTCGGCCACATGTACTTTTTGCACCTCATAACTCATGTCCTCACAACCAATATCAGATTGCTCCATATGATATTCACCCTTAACATTAACGTCAAGCATCTCATTGGCATCATGAACAACCAAATCATGATCACTAATGTTATCGCTCATATCAGTATCATCACTATCATCAACACCATCAACCACCTCACTCTTATTTATTGAAACATCAACATGTTTCATTTCATTACTCAAGGCTACACTCAGATCTTTCTCTACGTCATATTCTGCTAATGTCTTTTTCTCTATCAACTCTGGAAGCTCTCATAGTAACATTCCAAACTCAGCAATCGTACTTTTCTTTTTAGTCCACTCTTCTTCACTCCTCTGCATGTACAACTCTTCCTAATAGACCTCTTGTAGGGTTAAAGGAGTAAACTTGATAATTTTTCCACCATACCTATATTTGTACATATTCCTATCCATATCATAAACTACTTTATTGAATTTATACCAAGGCTTATCCAATAAAATATGCGTATGACACATAGGAACCACGTCACAAACTACTTGGTCAACATACTTCCCAATTGTAAAATTTACCACAACCTGCTTAGCAACCTCGAACTCTCCAAAATTACTCATCCACTTATAAGGTATATCAAGAGGTATCAATGGTAATCCCAATTTTTCCACAAGGGTAGTGCTAGCTAAATTTGTGTGATTCCCTTTATTAATAATCATACTACACACTTTACTATTGATAAAGCATCTCGTTCGAAAGATAAATACCCTTTTGTCTATCAAATTATTTTTATAAATCAACCTCTTACTTGAAAGACACCAATAATGAGGAAACACTCAAAGAATCACTAAGAAAATATGAAAACAAACACAAAGAAACTGACTAAAAAAAAACCAAAAGTAAAACAAGAACAGAAACTGAACTAAAACTGGACAGAATTTGAAACTATTGTTTGAAAGTGATTTTGAGACTCGAAACTTAAACGGACAGAGTGTGGCCAACCACTAACGAATTCCTCTCCTCGCGTACTTATAAATCGATATATCATGGGTCTCGTAACTCTTTCTAGATCAAATGGTACAACCGTTTTAAAATCAGTGTGTTGCTGAAAAATTCTGACCGAACTGATCCGAAAATTACAAATAAATTCGACCATAATTGACTAAAAAACTCCAAGAATTTAATCCTATATGCTATTACCATGCAAGAATATTATAATAACATCCAAGATTCAGTCATAAACATGAAAAACACAAAGGAAATAATAATTAAAAAAAAATTTGAAATGAGAAGAGACTAAAAAAAAGAATATGAAAACTTCATAAAATGATAAAGATAGAGAAAATCTTGACCTTTGAACCCTGAGTTTTTGATACGAAATGATAAAAACCTGCTTGGAACAAGCCAAGCAAATCCCTCCACTTGTTCTAAGCCCCAAGGACCACGAATCTTGATTTTGTAAGAACAAAGCAAACCCCTCGACTTGTTCTAAGCCCCAAGAACCGCAAATCTTGATTTTGTAAGAACAAAATCCTTCTAAGATCAAGTCCAACCCTTAAAGAACCTTGCCCTTAAGAACCTTTCTTTCTTTCTTTGGAGAATCTTAAACAGCGATACAGCGCTATAACATTTTCCACACGTTGATAAGCTTTTGTTCCGTAGAACAAAGGAAGAATCCACTCCCTCAAGATGACACAAGTCACTTTGTTTTGTAAAAAAAAAAAATATTCTTAGTTCATTGTCAATTACAATGAATAATGCCCCCTTTAAATAGTTGGCTAACCCTAATTCTACCAAAATATAATAAAATCCTAGTGAAATAAACCCAATAACACATAAAGTAATTGAAAATTTCGTGCATGGGATTTGTAATGTAATTAAAGTTCAGCCCAGTATTTAAACAACACATAACCTTAAAAAATATAAAATATAAAAACTATAGGGATATCTTGCATCCTCATTTTGTCCAAGAAGGATTTCGAACTAGACTTTGATGTGAGCCAAAATATTGTAGATCTACGAGTCCTCTTTCCAATGCAACTTGAATCACGAAAATCGGATATCAGATGAGAAAGTTACAACTAAAATATGAAGACTGCGCAAATCTCGCAACTACTAATGCACCATTCGGAAATTAAGCCCAAATCAATCAAGGCAGCCATGCACGTCCAAGACCCTTTCAAATCTTGCCTTAGACATAATAAAGCCTTCACATAAAGTCTCATACATAGGCCAAACTCTTGAACCCAAGGAATCTTCCAAATCCATCAAAAAGGCCCAAATATACCAATCTGACCAAGCCATGCAATCAGCCACAACTTCAAGTTAACTTGGCCCAACAAACAAACTTCATTCTGGATCACATCATATAATTAGGTGTGACTATTCACATTTGTGTACCACTTTGATTTAATCCAATTAAATCAAGATAAATTTTAATGGATTAGTTCAATCTCTACCACTTTGATTTAATCCAATTAAATCAAGCCAAATACACCTATTATTACATATTTGTAATTACCAAAATATCCTCAAATGGTAGAATATTTACGAAATTAAGATAAAGCCCTTGTGTAATTTTGGATTAATCCAATTTATCTAATTGGTTCAAAGTAAATAATTAATGTTATCCAATAACACTTAATTATCATAGTTGATAATTATAATATCAAATATTATTTATTATAAAAAATTATCGGCTACCCAAGTGCTAAACGAATACACTTCATATTGTGGGACTCTATAAGTTCTGACACATTTATCATATAAGCCCAGCTTATATATACGCAATTCGGCCACCTCCGAATTCGCGAAGAACACGAACGACCTTTCTGAAATTTACAAGTCGAGGTCATCACATATGTTTAACAATCTCTCTGTCGTAAGCTATTCGAGTGATGCTTAGAAAACATAGATTACACCGTCAAGTTTCCAAGGCGCACATCTTATGTCGACATGTCCATGATTCTTTACAACTAATCAGAAACCATTTCAGATATATGTTATCCATCCTAGATGATCGGCTTTGGCTAAAGTCTTAAGAATCATAACTTACTCACATGGATAACCAATCCCCTTATGGTACACATACGGGCCGAAGAATCCTATCTTGATACGCACTTGATTAACGAGTGCATCGGTCCACACCAATGAACATCTAGCGGTCATACCATGAAAGGTCTATGACATATATGGAATTTAAGTGTGGATGATCACACATAAAATCAATATTATTAGATAGTCAAAGGATCACATATGCTACTCGACTCGAGGAGACTCATATTGACGGTGGTGTGTACTTATAACTATTAGGAATCACCTATGAGTCATTCAGTATTCCTCCAATAAATACCCACATGTCTATACGAGCTTCCAAAACTCATTGTACATCGGGTTAAACCATTGGAATTCCAATTCAGCATTTACTTTTCAGTAATTTACTTTCAACATTTTAGTTTTCAGCATTTAATTTTCAGTATTTAATTTCATCATTTACTTTCCGTCATTTACTTTTCAGCATTTTACTTTATGTCTTTTATTTTATTTAAGTTTTTACTACCCGTAAATATGTGTCGTAACTAAGCCAGTTATCTGGGGTTGTGATGAAATCCAATATCACCAGTTTATAAGGGGTTATTTTATAGTTTGGGTAATTTAAAGGTTTACTTATTTAGTCTTAAGCTTAATGCTTCTTGTTGTCTGATCACCAATAAGATTGATGTGGTAAATCTAAAATAAACTTGACAAAAGAATTTTAGGTTTCAGCCTTAGACTTAATAGCCCACAATCTTCCTTGAGGATAGATAACCTTTAATAGATTTCCTTACAGGATAGACATATACCTGTCGGGCGGGGGTAGCCATAATTGGAACTTAAACTTAATGAATCCAGGTAATTTGGTTGACATAGACATATGGTTCAATTGGGTTAAACTGGGTATTTGCGTCTGACCATCGACAGAGGCTTTCGCATAATTTCGTATTCCAGGTTAGTAAACCAATTTATTACACAAACATAAAATAACCACTTCATCTTTTAAAAGATATTAGAAAGATTCACAACCCTAGATCTTTGAGACTTTTGTTATTTTCCTTAGTATTTTCTTTTGTTTATTTTAATTAAGGAAAACCACATTCAACCAATCAAACAATCATTCTCTTCTCCATTTAATTAGATATTTGTAAATAAATAAATTCAACAATTAACAATAACAGTAGGAATTAAGTCCTCGTGGGATCAGTATTTTTATACTACTTGAACGATACGTGCGCTTGCGTTATACGTTACGGAAAGTAAAAACTGAAAAGTAAAGAAAAAGAAGTGCGAAAGCGGAAATTAATTACTGAAAGCTGTAAATAAACAAACAAGATACAATCTTCTTAGTATTCTTAAGGAATTCCATAGAAGAAAGTATGAATTTACAAATGAAATGGCTTGGTATTTATAGGCAAAATTTTGCCTCCATCAAATCATCCACCAAATCCATTATTAATTGCTCCACTAATTGCTCCACCAAATCTATTATTAATTGCTCCACTAATTGCTTATCATGTTTGGTGGTGATTGATAATTTTTATTATTTATTTATTTATTTTTTTGCTTTGAAAATGATTGAAAGTGACTTTAATAATTACACACAACACACTTCTAGATGGTTCATCGATTTCGGGCATGCAATCTTCAGAATTCGAAATTATTTTCTCTTTCAAAGTTGTATATATTTGAGTTTTATTTAATATGGAACTCGAATCAGCTCAATCCGATATCGGAGTAAAAGGTTATGCCGAAAATACGACAGATGCGCAAAACTGGAATTTCCAAACCTGCACTTCGTTAAAACGCTCTTTCAAGTTTCCAATCTCCAAAATTAATATGTCAAGTCCAAATTTTGCCATTATTTGACCCACATTTCGTCCTAAATGATTTCATTGTGTCCCAATATTATTTTATCTGTAAAATAAACTAAAACACATCAAAACGTTCATCAAACCCGAGAAACTAAACAAAATATTAAGTAAAATGGGCGGTAAATATTGATATATTTTCCGCTCATCACACCCCCAAACCTAACATTTTTCTAGTCCTCGAGCAAAAAAACAAAATAAAATACAAGAAACAATTAAAAGTAAACTAAGCCACTTTCGTAGGGATCACGGTTGCATTTAGCATATGCAACAAGCCTTTAAACCCCTAGGTGTCCCTAGTGGACGAGTTATAGTCTCGGGAGGGCTTACAGTAACGATACCCACAAACATTTTACAAAAGTAAAAAGATAATAAAACTAATGCACACAAAAATAAAAAGACAAGAGAAAAGAGAATAAAGAAGTTAGTGACTAAACAGATGAAACATCTAATCCAAGTCAATTGTGTTCTTTCATTCTAAATTACCGAATAAGTAAATTCTCTGATTATTTTTACCATTCTCCATATACACAGTCGACAAAATATTAATCAACTCATTTTTTCCCACAACAGTCACACGTGCAGTTGATAAGAGAGTAATATTTTTATCCAAAAGTTTTATCCGAATTCACATCTTTTTGCAGTAATGGAATAATTTTTCTGATTTTTCTGATATTTTTTCTTTGATTTTTGATTTTTTATATACAATATCTTCCGTCTATGTAGCGAGTGTTGGGTCGCTGACTCCCAAACCAGTTGGCTTTAGGGCACCAGGTGTTAAGACACCCATACTGACTTAATTACTTAGACTTCAGATATATATATTTTTTTGCAACATCCTTGATCCATGTAGCGAACTTTGGGCCAGTGACTCCCAAACCAGTTGGCTTTAGGGCACTAGGTGTTAAAACACCCTTATAGACTTAATAACTCGGATCTCAGTGTTGGACAATTATGACCTATAGCGTCACTATTTGTACAAATCATTGTGTTGTTGTACAAATTAACTATGTGACAAAGGAGATTGCACTCTTATCATTTGTGATTAGATCACCTAGATATATAAATGATATGAGGTCCCTAAGATTTGTTCCTGGACGGAGAATGATATGAGACAGTATCAGTCCACAAAGGATAAATCATTAAATATCCAAAGTCAGAGTATTATCGAGATTGGACATCGATAAAAATGTTGTGCGCGTTGTGAGGGCACAACGACATAGTTCTCATATATTTGGGTATAGGATACTCATGCAAGTGTAATAGGAGGTTGTGTTTCACCGATGGTACGAGAAACAAATTCGTTCTGGATAGACCCCATCGGAATTCCATTGGTAGTATGACTATGTGTCTATGGAAGTCCGAAATCAGGGTAGGTGTATTTGGTCTTAACCTGAGACTTGCACCACTAATACTTGCGACAATCAATATACTTTGGTTACGGTCGTCCAGGGCTTTAACAGGTTCTGTGTACGCCAATACTGGGTATATTGAGAATCGTAGTGTGTTGGGTGTGATGTCAAGACGGAAGTGTCACTCATATCATATAGAGATGGTGGTCACGTAGGATACGGGACTGGTTCTCTTAAATGCTGCAGCTATTGGGATAAAATGACAATGTCAGGTTTATCCGATTACAGAAACTAGTCACCAGACATCCGACATGTGCTTCCTACGGGGCAGACATAATTCCAACCCCAGGCCTAGCACGTGATCATCCGATACTGGACAAAAATACGCAATACCACATATACTACACCTGATCCAGATCCTTTATTCCATCCGGAAAATTAGGTAGGCATGGCGCTTTGCTAGAGGCCAACATTGTCTTGTAAATCGGTAAAATGTAGTACTTGGTACTTACGTGTTCGATAGTCCAACGACCGAATTTACTGCCAACATATCCGGGGATCTCATGGGTCACTTCCCAAAGATTCACCGATGACGTATGACTCACACTCTAAATTAATCTGGGATTAATTAGAAGAGAGAGAAAATTAATCTGGGATTAATAGCAGAGATATTTTAACTGGGATAAAATATTATTTAAAGAGAGATAACGATTAATTTGGAATTAATCGACAAATTAATATATTTCATATATTAAACGAAATTGGATTTCGACGCGGAATTAAAATTAGATTTTAATTCGGGTGAACGATTAATTTAGAATTAATTCATTAGCGACGTGAATAGTGATTTCGCTAGGTGTAATCATTTAATTACGACACAACGGTAAATTCGTTAATTTTGTATTAGCGAACCCGAGCCTGAGATTATTGCGAGAGCAAGTCAAATCAAGCGTCAAATCGCTAGTCGCATCTAGCGTCACATCATTCGTCAATCAAGTGATGGATGTCTTTCACTTTGAGTGATTTATGGAAGTCACTATTCATGATTGATGCATTGATTGAGTGATGTGTGTGGTTGTTGGCTTTAATGGTTTGACTTTTAAAAGCCAAATTCATTCCAAATGAATTTGAAATTCACATTTGTGTATAAGATACACATATTTGGAACACATCACACAATTTCTCTCTTTCTCTCATCTCTTTTTCTTCACGCCCTTGGGGCCATTTTTTTTCACTGGTTTCCTCCAAAACCGTGAGCAGTGGAAAGCAAGAGTTGGAAATTTGTGGCAAATTTCTTGAGTGCTAGCACACTTACGAGACATGCGAAGGTTATAGGGAAGTTCACCCATGAGCCGGGAACCGTTCGACGAAGCTCGGAGCTTGACGAAGGAGCTCCAATGGCCGAAACTAGTGGGCTGCTCACTACTCACTGCCGAGCAGTGAAGGAAGGCAGAAAACAGATTTTGTTGCCTCGTGCGTCGCTCAACCGATCGATGTAAGTATTCCGCAACTTTGTTGATTCGTATTCACACATGTTTCATGTTTATTATTGATCTTGTGACCTTAATAGAAACCAACAATGGCATATAGAGCAAGGTTTGAGCATGAAAAGTTTAGGGCTTAAAATTTGGGCAAAATGTTTTTTAGCATGATTTGAATTAATTGGACGTTTGAGTATGCTTATAACATGTTGAATTGAAGTTTGATTGGATCAATTTCATGAAATTGGATTGGATCAATTTTTTCCCCAAATTTTGTGTTGGCCGAATGGTGCCCTAAATTGTTCTTGGTGATTTTTGATTTTTTGATTCATTGGATGTGTTGGAAATCATTTGGGGATATTGATTTAATGTTGAATTGAATTTAATTGGATTGTATTTGATTTGGACAAAATAATTCCTCATTGCCGAGAGCTTGAGCATGATAAATGGGTTTGATTTTAATCAAAATGTGTTGGACATGTGATGATGAAAATGAGCATGATTAATTGTATAAATTGATGTTTTAGAAATGTTAATTAGGGTGATTAATCATGATATACACTTTGGTAATTAGATTGGGAATTTGGAATTTTATGATTTAATTATTTTGGTCCTATTTTGTGAAATTGGGCTTAAGTGTTGTAATTGGGCTTGTTGGGCTTTGTTGTACAAAGTTGGGTTAAGGCAAATTGGATTGGATCCAATTGGGCCCAAAACCGCTTCCATAAATCCCAAATGCGACTTAATGGACCTTTAAAGTTTAATTGGGCCTAATGGGCCTAAATTGATTTCTGGGCTTATGGGGTAACTCCCGGATTGGATTTTGGTTATTCGGTTTGACCATAGTTGACCAAAAGTCCACGCCTTAAGAAATTAATTAAAAGCCTATTGGACTTTAATTAAATTGACATTGGACGTTAATCGGGCTTTGAGACCCGTAACGATTAAATTTGGAATTTAAGTCGTAAAGGTTCGTATTAAAGTGTATGTTTAATTTGGAATTAAATATGCGAATTAGAATTGAATGCATATTAAATTGAATTTAATGATGTAGTTTAATTTAATTCGAGAATTCGTACTTTAAGTACTTATTCACAAAACGAGTTTGACTCGAGCAAAAAAAATCGTTGTTTGAACATTGGATATCACTAATTATCAGATTAATTAATTTGATTAGATTGATTGATAACATGCTTGTGTGAATACATGGTTGCGATGCATGAATAATGTATATCGGATGGATATTAGATGGGTGGGACAATTTTAGAAATTGTTGTAATAAATTTGATTTATTAAATTGGACCTGTGTGTCCAGCCTTATCACCTCCTTATTCTTTGTATTCTCTTCTCACATATTCCCATCAATGTAAATGATGTTTCTTTAGAAGTGTAGTGTAACGGGTAGAAGTAAATACATGTGCTAGCGGGAGAGAGAAAGTGAGAGATTTGATCTAGGATCAAGTGTAAAGTATCCATCCGCATATCATTATTATTTTATTCATATGCGCTTTATTATGTGTTTAGAATGCATGTTTAAGGGTGTATGATGATGAGACCTTAACAAAGATAATAAATTGGTTGCCAATTTGCACGCGAAAAACCCTCAAATAATATTAAGCATTTTTCCTTCCATTGAGTGATTCTTACTCAAGATCTAAGACGGCATTGGTTTGTTGGCCAAACTCAAGGCCTTTGTCCGTCGATGATGTGTTTGAATCACGAAGGCTTTGTTCCATATTGGTGTCTTGTCCAAGTTGTGGTTTGTTGGCCAAAGTCAAGACCACTTCCTGTCCATCGACATTGATTACGAAGCTTTCCATGGTCAATGGGTCGCGCTTAACTGGGATCACTAAGTTTGTTGTGCCAAAGCCAATGCTTAGTTGATTCAGAGGAAAAGGTTAGGTAATACATTTGATGTATTGGCATATATAAGATATATGTTTCGGACTTGATGTCCCCCTACCGGATCTAGGAATTAGATTGGATCCAATTGATCTTAAAGCTCTACCTAGTTAATTATCATACATTTGTTGGCCAAAGTCAAGATTGTGTGATATTTAACGGGATCCTAACCCACTAGGAAACACAGTTTCCCGAGTACTCGACAGAGGATTAGAGGCTCGCCGAAAAATAGTGGGAGGCAAGAATTGAATTTGCAATTTTCGTTTAATTACTTGCCATACGCGCTCATTCAAATATCATTCGTCAAATAAATTAAATGTTAGTTGGACTAATATTTAAATTGTTGTTTTAATAAATAGTTGGACTATATTCAAACTATTCATTTATAGTTGATTTTATAATTGGATTATAGTAATCAATATATTGATTTTAATCTATTAAAAGTATAGTTGATTATATAGTTGGACTATAGTAATCATTAATTAAAATAGTACCTGAAATCGTTGATTAAATAGTTGGACTATTAAAATCAAGATAAAATTGAAAGATTGACGTTTAAACATGATCCTAGGGAAAATGTATTTAAATGGTTTAATTTTCAAATTGGGAATTAAATTTCAGGATGGTCCTGGAAAATAATAAGTTACTTTATTTGATAAAATAATATATTATGCCTAAGCCCGGAGTTAAGCAAATAGTAGAGCATAATCTTTGGAAGATTTATGTGATGATAACTTTAGTGCTTAATCCATTAAGCTTGTCACAGTAGACTCTTAATTTCTTTATCAGAACTAAGGGTTAGATCCTTAAAGTATGATACTGAAATTCAAGGATCTTCATAAATCTATACTTAGGTTTTAGAAGTACATAATTGCAATAAATAACTCTTGGAGAGTTAATGACTATTCTCAAGGAGTAAAAGTCAAAGTTTGCAATTAGGCAAGTAGCGCAAGGCGCACCTTACTTCGATATTCTAGAAGGCCAAGGCTTGGCCAAAGGCTTCTGGAGTGTTGAAATGGCAAAAGGCAAATATCATTATAATCTTTTAGGAAGATAAATGACATATCACAAAATGTCTGCTAAATGTGGCAAACGGGATCACGGAAGCGTGACTGCCATTTGCACAAAGCAGACATGAAGGAATTGAAGAACGAGCAAAGCTCTGACTTCAAATATGTTTGTCATTATTATGTTCACTACTAGTATTGAAATTAGATTTTAAATACTTAGTGTGGTACATAAATATATTGATGTTCAGAATCTGTTTTGAACAGGATACTGAGTTCAATCGAGATTAATCTGCGATTTG
Organism: Zanthoxylum bungeanum; assembly: GCA_019454045.1. NCBI lineage: Eukaryota > Viridiplantae > Streptophyta > Magnoliopsida > Sapindales > Rutaceae > Zanthoxylum > Zanthoxylum bungeanum. The sequence goes on along the minus strand of SKCR01034235.1, from coordinate 63,083 downwards.
GAAACGGGACGAAAGTCGCTGTTTTAACCGTAGATACCTAATTAAGGAACTACCCTTAGGGTGTGTACCTAAATTAGGAAATTGTTATAATGTAACTAGTTTGACTAGATACATTATCTCTATATCAGTTTTTAACCCACTGTGGGTTTACCTTTATATTCTAGAACACTAAAATGTTTCATTATATAAAGATGATATTGAGGTAAACACATTAGATGTGAATAACAGAATTTATATTTTGAATATAAATAAATCTCAAACGTATAACATGACAAACAAATAGCTCAAACTGATTTGATCAGAAGAAACTAATTTGTGACATTGTTGTCTGGGACACAATTAAACAAGAATCGTATATCTGCACTTTCGAAGAGTAGATACTCGGACATATTTGATTATATTCAAATAAAGTCTACGAATCTATTTTATTGGGCAAAGTCCCTAAAACACATTTACTTGGTAAAAGTGTAACTGCCACCGATCTGTTAGCCCTAGTTCATAGTGAAGCAAGTGGGCCCATGTCTAGCTAGGCTAGATGTGGATATGAATATTTCGTGACCTTTACGGATGTGGCATCGCGCTATGGTTATGTGTTTCTTTTGAAGAACACAAATCAGAAACTTTTAGAGTTTTCGACACGAAATAGACAAACAGATCGGCTAAAGTATTAGACCTTCACGGTAAGACCGTAATGGAAAATACTTAAGCAATAAGTTTCTTATATACTTGAAAGAGTAAAGTATTCTTTCAAATGAGGACTCCTCCCGGAAAACGTCATTTTGACGGTGTGTCCGAACAGAGTAACCGAATTTTGTTAGACATGATAAGGTTAATCATGAGTCCCTCTGAGCTACCATTTCCTTCAACGGATAAGCTTTAAACAGTGCAGAACTTATTTAGAATAAGGTTCCATTAAAATCTGTTTGACAGATATCATATTAGATATGAATGGGAAAGAAACCAAGTTTCTTATTCCTGATAATTTGGGTATGCTGGGCATATGTTTGGATGATACCAAACTAAAACCCAAATTGGATAAGTGCCAATTGTTGGTTATCCTGGGGATACCAATGTATAGTACTATACAACTCACATGAGAACAATGTAATTGTTGCTCACCATGCGGTTTTCATGAGAGGAATACAGATATGCAGTGGTAAGTGGGAGGATAGTAAAACTCGATGAAAATTGGAGTAATACTATTCAAAGGCACCGAATCCTTAATGGAACACAAATAGTTCATCAAGGATGAAACTATAGCATTAATCTTCGTATACACAAGAACTACGTATGTCGGAGAGAGTCAGAAAACAACCTGGGGTATGGGTTTCTGATCTCACCTAATAAAGATGTCTATTTTATTGAGGTATACCTACTGACTACGTATGAGGAAGTGATACAAGGTATCGACTCCCTATTATGGCAAAGTGTCATGAGTCCGAATTGGATCCCATGTATATCAACAAGTTTGGATACTAGTTGATGTACCGCAAGGCATTGTGCCTATTGGTACTATATAAGTCTTCAAGGAAGACATACATGGATGGCAACATACCAACGTATAAAGCTAGGCTTTTAGCGGAAAGGTATCGTTATCAACATTGTGTTGATTACGATTCAACCTTTTACCTGTTGCCACGATAAATCCATTTGGATAATGCTTGCTAATACTGCATGTTTCATTTATGAAATATGTCAGCTATACGGGAAAATCGCTTTCCTGAAAAGGAAACCTTTATGAGGATGTTTACAACATCCTGTCGGTTTTGTCGTACCAAAACTAGCAAACAAGGTTTGCGGGTTATTCGATCAATGTTTGGATAGAAGCAAACATAGGTTCTTGGAATTGCATTTTGATGTGATCATAATAATTTATAATTTAATTCAAAATGAAATGCTTCTTGTGTATATAAGGAGTTTAGTGGGAGCGCACTGACAATGGATGTCCAATAAATAATGATAATACATCATTTCTTGGAAATGATATTCCCATAAAATAACTATCGGCGAAAGCTTGGCTTTCGAAAACTCTCTGTGGAATCGTACATTGAAAAATGTACGCGACCTGGTGTCTCATACGCTTTGAGCATATGGATTCACAAACAGGCCGATCCGAGTGATAGTCACTGGATTGATATTAAGAACATCCGTTAGTTTCTTAGAGAACTAAGGATACATTCTTAAACTATGGAGAAGGAGAACTTGAAGTGACTGAGATCACTATTGCAAGTTTCCTAAACCGATAAAACGACTATAAGTCGCAAATGGTATTATACAGTTTGAATAACGGAACAGTGAGCTGGAAATCTTCCAAGCAAGATACTGTTACCGAATAAACAACAAATGTGGGTTATTGTTGCAGCTGAGCCTGCAATAGAAGCCTTCTGGGTCGATAAACAAATCTAATTAGATTAGATATAGTTCTGTTAGCACCAAAGCTAGGCGTCAGCACAGCTAAAAAATTAATGGTCTCATCAATGATCCAGATACATACTTCGATATTCATCTAATTCGTTCGGATCATACATCGTGGCGATGTGATGATCGAATAAATCGCATTAGATGATAATCATGCAAATCCACTGACGAAAGCATTTCTCAGCAGTTTGAGCCAACCGTACATAGTTCGGGTGTCAAGCACTCGAGTGACTGGCAATAGGCCAAGTGGGAGATTGTTGGACAATTATGACCCATAACGTCACTATTTGTACAGATCATGGTGTTGTTGTACAAATTAATTATGTGACAAAAGAGATTGCACTCTTATCATTTGTGATTAGATCACCTAGATATATAAATGATAGGAGGTCCCTATGATTTGTTCCTGGACGGAGAATGATATGAGACAGTATCAGTCCACGAATGATAAATCATTAAATATCCCTAGTGAGATTATTATCGAGATTGGACATCGATAAATACGTAAAAGACTAGTATTACACTTGTGCACGTTGTGAGGGCACATCGGCATAGTTCTCATATATTTGGGTATAGGATACTCATGCAAGTGTAATAGGAGGTTGTGTTTCACCGATGGTAAGGGAAACAGCTTCGCTCTGGATAGACCCCCTCGAAATTCCATTGGTAGTATGACAATGTGTCTATGGAAGTCCGAAATCAGGGTAGGTGTATTTGGTCTTAACCTGAGACTTGCACCGCTAATACTTGCGATAATCAATATACTTTGGTTGCGGTCATCCAGGGCTTTAACAGGTTCTGTGTACGCCAATACTGGGTATATTGAGAATCGTAGTGTATTGGGTGTGATGTCAAGACGGAAGTGTCACTCCAGTCATATAGAGTTGATGGTCACGTAGGATACGGGACTGGTTCTCTTAAATGTTGCAGCTATCGGGATAAAATGACAAGGTCAGGTTTATCCGATTACAGAGACTAGTCACCAGACATCCGACATGTGCTTCGTACGGGGCATACACAATTCCAGCCCCAGGCCTAGCACGTGATCATCTGATACTGGACAAAAATATGCAATACCACGTATACTACGCCTGATACAGATCATTTATTCCTGTAAGGATGTTTCCGGAGAATTAGGTAGGCATGGCGCTTTGCTAGAGGCCAACCTTGTCTTGTAAATCGATAAAATGTAGTACTTGGTACTTACGTGATCGGATAGTCCGACGACCGAATTTACTGCCAACATATCCGGGGATCTCATGGGTCGCTTCCCAAAGATTCACCGATGACGTATGACTCGCACTCTAAATTAATCTGGGATTAATTAGAAGAGAGAGAAAAATTAATCTGGGATTAATAGCGGAGATATTTTATCTGGGATAAAATATTATTTAAAGAGAGATAACGATTAATTTGAAATTAATCGATAATTTAATATATTTGATATATTAAACGAAATTGGATTTCGATGCGGAATTAAAATTAGATTTTAATTCGGGCGAACGAATTAATTTAGAATTAATTCGTTAGCGACGTGAATAGTGATTTCGCTAGGCGTAATCATTTAATTACGACGCAACGGAAAAATCGTTAATTTGGAATTAGCGAACCGGAGCCCGAGATTATTTGTGAGCGCATTCACATTTCGAATTCGAGTGCGGCACGCAAGTCAAATCAAGCGTCAAGTCGCTAGTCGCATCTAGCTTCATATCATTCGTCAATCAAGTGAGGATGTCTTTCACTTTGAGTGATTGACACAAGTCACTATTCATGATTGATGGATTGATTGAGTGATGTGTGTGGTTGTTGGCTTTAATGGTTTGACTTTTAAAAGCCAAATTCATTCCAAATGAATTTGAAATTCACATTTGTGTATAAGATACACAAATTTGGAACACATCACTCAATTTCTCTCTTTCTCTCATCTCTTTCTCTTCACGCCCTTGGGGAAATTTTTGTTCACTGGTTTCCTCCAAAATCGTGAGCAGTGGGAAGCAAGAGTTGGAAATTTGTGGCAAATTTCTTGAGTGCTAGCACACTTACGAGACATGCGAAGGTGATAGGGAAGTTCACCCATGAGCCGGGAACCGTTCGACGAAGCTCGGAGCTTGACGAAGGAGCTCCAATGGCCGAAACCAGTGGGCTGTGAACTACTCACTGCCGAGCAGTGAATGAAGGCAGAAAACATATTTTGTTGCCTCGTGCGTCGCTCAACCGATCGATGTAAGTATTCCGCAACTTCGTTGATTCGTATTCACACATGTTTCATGCTTATTATTGATCTTGGGACCTTAATAGAAACCAACACTCATATGTTTTTTTTTTACTCCATCACTTTTTGAGATGCTTCCTCCAATTAAACTAGAGCACTGAATATTACAAACTTTTCAATTTTAGCTCATGTCCGTATGTTACAATGCATGTTGATAATATCAGCTAACTGAGCATATGAAGATTCATTTTAGTTAGTTTTATGGAGAATTTACAAATTAAATAATTTAAAATGAAATAAACAAAAACTAACTTGTTTCAAAAATGGTTTGAGATACGTCTTCGGAGTGGAAATTCCTTACATAGCTATCTCTTACCAATTTTACCTTTTTAATCAAAATAAAAACAAAAACGCAAATTATTTTTGTAATTTTTGAAAAATTTCTTTTTTTTTTTTTGTATTTTTTGAAAACTTTTGGACTAAAACGTCAAAATAACACACAAACTAAAAACAAGATACTGGTCAACTAATTCCCTCCCCCAAACCTAAATGAGACATTGTCCCCAATGTCTTAAACAATAGAAGAAGAGTTTAGAAGATAATACCTGGCTAGCTGAAATTCTACAGGAAATTAAAGGTTAAGATCCAGATTAATCCGACGCCTCTTACCTCGATCGTCATCGGACCAATTTATCTTTGAAAGGATAGGTTCAACTTGTGGTTCATAGGCTAAGAGTTGGTCAATTAGATCCGGAGCAGTTCTGGCAGTGAAGATGAGTTCTTTTAAAAGGTTTTGACACGAACCAATTTCTCCGGGCATCATCAAGAAAAACACAAAGAAAATCATAAAATCCATCAACGTTGTACAGTCCAAGCGGTTTCTGGTGTATGTTCAGGTTCACTCAAAATAACACTACAAAAATTTCCTCCAATGTACCCAAGCCACCTGGCAAAGCAATAAAAGCATCAGCACGGTTAATCATTTCTACCAATCGTTCAGACATACCTGGCATGATCAGTTCCTCTCCGTTTGATGGTCCAATAAGATTTGCCTCCGCCAAGGGTTTTGTGATGATTCCCAAAACATGATTGTCTCCTTCCTGTACGGCCTTTGAAACGATCCCCATTAGTCCAAGATTGCCTCTGCCATATACTAAGTGCATATTCCTTGCAGCTAAGACTCGACCCAATTCCTGTGCTGCTTCTACGTATTGTGGCTTAACACCAACACTAGTACAACAAAACACACATATGTTTTCAACTCGTCTTCTTGAAGTGGCTTCCATGTTTTACTATGGATGTCTTCAAAAGTGCAATGATGAGTTGAATTTATAACACATGAAAAGGGTGAGTAAAATAATAGCACTAGTACCTGTCAAATGACAATTATTAGTTAACAGTAAAATAAATCGTGATAGTCAAAAAGGTTTGGATCCTGTCGGAGAAAATAAAAGAAAACAACAAAACAAATTACAATTATTAGGAAAAGACAAAGAGATATAATATTTACAAGAAAAGTAGCGGCTTGATTGACGTCTATGCGTCAGGGACAAGCTTCCCATCCAATTTTCTTATAAATTGGCAAATAAGGTCTTTTTAAGTCAGATTCCCGAGACTTAACTGTTGTCTTTCTTTTTGAAATTGTGTATGTAATTTGCGAATGGCTATATGAACATATCCACTGGGATGCGTCTCAAGAGTCGAAGATATATTATCTATAGACTCCTTACTCAAGCCATCCCTAATTAATTTAATTTTATCTTCGCGGTTATCAGACACCATTCCTAAAGAACGACAACGAGTATTGCAATTCCAGCATGCACATTTGTAACAAACACCCATTTGCTTAGCTCTACGTTTCTTTGCATAGGTGCTTCTTCCAAAACCAGGCAGATGTGAAATAAAAGATTCAGAAGACTCACCTGCCAATCGGACCCGTGCTTCAATTACCCAACGAATATCATTAGGAACACCATGGATCATTAGTAATCTCATCCGTTCTAAGCGAGCTTTGTAGACTTTCATCAGAGAGTTTTGAGGGAGAGAAGGAAATTGCTTGTGAAGTTTTGCGAGAACTTCTTCCATCCTGAAATGTCTTAATCTGCAAAAACTAAACACACAAAATTAAAACAAACCAGATCACAATATGTACACAGATTGTATGGGTTGCCTCCCTGCGAGCGCTAAGTTTAACGTCAACAGCTAGACGTGACTTCTCGAACGTTAGGCTGGATCTGAAAGTGTGACAATTTCTTTTTGTCGCTCAAATGATTCTCCCCAGTAGTGCTTGACACGCTGACTGTTAACCTTGAATATTTCGTTGGTGTTGGGATCCAGTAACTCAACAGCTCCATATGGTAAAACCTGAGTGATCACAAATGGACCTGACCACATTGATTTCAACTTTCCAGGGAAAAGTTTCAATCGTGAATTGTACAACAACACTTGCTGCCTTGGTTCCAACTGTCTGTGCACTATTTTTCGATCATGCCATTTCTTGGTCTTTTCTTTGTACAAGATGGCATTCTCATAAGCCTGTAAGCGAAATTCCTCCAATTCGTTGAGTTGGTGAAGTCGTTTCTCTCCTGCAGCTTGTGAATCAAGATTCAACTTCTTCAGTGCCCAGTACGCCTTGTGTTCAAGCTCAACTAGCAGATGACATGCTTTTCCAAACACCAATCGATATGGGGAAATACCAATGGGTGTATTATAAGCTGTTCGGTAGGCCCATAATGCATCATCTAGTTTTGTAGACCAATCTTTCCTTGTTGATCCAACAGTTCTCTCCAAGATTCTTTTGATTTACCTGTTTGAAACTTCAACCTGTCCGTTGACTGTGGATGGTAAGCAGTGGCAACTTGTGAGTAACTCCGTATTTGGATAGGAGTGCATCAAAGTATCTGTTACAGAAATGTGTGCCACCATCACTGATAATTGCCCGAGGTGTTCCGAAGCGAGTGAAAATATTCTTTTTTAGGAATTTGATCACCACTTTTGAATCATTGGATGGTAGTGCAATTGCTTCAACCCATTTGGAGACGTAGTCTACAGCAACCAAGATATACAGGTTTCCGAATGATGGAACAAATGGTCCCATGAAATCTATACCCCACACATCCAATATCTCCAATTCCAGAATATTTTGCAACGCTCCTTCATTTCTCTTCGAAATATACCCCATTCTCTGGCACCTGTCACATTGAAGAGCAAAAAGATAAGCATCTTTAAAAAGAGTGGGCCAGAACAAACCTGATTGTAGGACTTTGGCTGCAATTTTGTTTCCGCTGAAGTGTCCGCCATATGGTGATGAATGACAGTGCTGCAAAAGACTGTTGACCTCCTCTTGTGGAACACACAGTCTCAATAATTGATCAGCACACCGTTTGAACAGGTACGGCTCATCCCAGACATAGTGCTTGACTTCTTTGAAGAATTTCTTCCGTTGCTGAGTTGTCCATTCCAACGGCCATTTTCCTGACACAATGTAGTTGACATAGTCAGCATACCAAGGGGCATCTTGCTGTTTCATGGCAAAAAGTTGTTCATCTGGAAAAGTTTCTTTGATTAACAGATCTTTGCCAGCTGTTTCTCCATTCTCGAGCCTCGATAGATGATCTGCCACTTGGTTTTCTGTCCCTTTCCTGTCTTTGATCTCCACGTCAAATTCTTGCAGAAGAAGTATCCAACGGATCAATCTGGGTTTGGCATCTTTCTTCGTGATCAGATATTTGATTGTTGAATGATATGTGTAGACCACCACTTTGGGACCCAACAGATAGGAGCAGAATTTGTCAAAAGCGTACACAACTGCGAGCAACTCCTTTTCAGTGGTTGTGTAGTTGAGTTGAGCTTCATTCAAAGTTCTGCTGGAGTAGTAAATGGTGTGAAAATTTTTGTTTTGCGTTGTCCCAAAACTGCACCTACAGCAAAATCACTAGCATCACACATTACTTCAAATGGAAGGGTCCAGTCTGGTGCTACAATGATGGGGGCAGAAATCAGCTTTTGTTTTAAGATCTCAAAAGCTTCCTGACATTCTTTGGTGAAGTTGAAAGGCAAATCCTTCTCCAGAAGATTGCAAAGAGGTTTAGCAATCTTGGAAAACTCTTTGATAAATCTCCTGTAAAAACCTGCATGTCCAAGAAAACTCTGAATCCCTTTTACAGATGTTGGCGGAGGTATTTTTTCAATTATTTCAATCTTTGCTTTGTCTACCTCGATTCTTTTTTGTGAGATCCGGTGTCCAAGAACAATGCCCTCATGTACCATGAAATGGCATTTCTCCCAATTGAGCACCAGGTTTGTATATTCGCACCTTTGTAACACCTGTTCCAAATTTTGCAAGCTGTAGTCAAAAGAATCTCCAAACACAGAAAATTCATCCATAAAAACTTCCATACTCTGCTCCAACATGTCTGAGAAGATGGTTATCATGCAACGCTGAAATGTAGCAGGGGCATTACATAATCTAAATGGCATCTTGCGGAAAGCAAAAGTACCATAGGGACATGTAAATGTAGTTTTCTCCTGGTCTTCTGGTGCGATGGCAATCTGATTATACCCTGAATATCCGTCCAGAAAACAATAGAACTCATGTCCTGCCAGTCTGTCCAGCATCTGATCAATGCATGGCAGCAGAAAATGGTCCTTCCGTGTTGCTTTGTTCAACTTTCGGTAGTCCATGCATACTCTCCATCCAGTCACCGTTCTGGTTGGGATTAGCTCATTCTTTTCATTGGTGACAACAGTAATTCCTCCTTTCTTCGGTACACACTGCATAGGACTCACCCAAGTACTATCTGAGATGGGGTAAATAATTCCAGCATCCAACCATTTGATGATTTTTTTCTTTGCGACCTCCTTCATGATTGGATTGAGTCTCTGTTGATGCTCCATTGTGGGTTTGTACTCATCATTCATCAAGATCTTGTGCATGCAAAATGATGGACTAATTCCTCGAATATCTGCTATAGTCCAGCCAATGGCTCTTTTGTGCTCTCGTAATACTCTCAGTAACTTTTCTTCCTGTTCAAATGTTAGTGAAGAAGAAATAATAACAGGTAATTCAGAAGAGTTTCCAAAAAATGCATACATGAGATGGCTCGGAAGTAACTTCAGCTCCCGCTGTGGTGGTTCTTTAATCGAAGGCTTGATTCGATCTTTCTTAGGCAGTTTCAAGCTTTCAACTGGTGGTGTTGATTTGAATCGGAATGGTTTGTCAAGGTAATGGATACATTCCAGGATTTCAGGATCTAGCTCGCTGTCAGTTATGTTGGTGATGCAAGCTTCAAGTGTATCCGTAGGATTTAGCTCAGTATCCTGAACGATACTATCAACAACATCAACTCTGAAGTATTCTTCTTCCTTTTCATCGCTCAGGATTTCATGGCTTTGAAAACATTGAAAGTAACTTCTTGGTCCTAAACTTTCATGATTAGTTCTCATTTTTGTACATCAATCACAGTTCGTTCTGTCGCCAAGAATGGTCTTCCAAGGATGATAGGCACATCTTTGTCTTCTTCCATGTCAAGGATACTGAAATCTGCTGGAAGAATGAGTTTGTCGACTTTGACCAGCATATCTTCAACAACACCTCTTGGAAATGCGAGCGTTCGATCAGCAAGTTGTAATGAGACTGAGGTAGGCATTGCTTCTCAAATTTGCAGTTTCCTGTAAATAGAAAAAGACATCAAATTAACACTTGCACCTAGGACATCGATAATGCGGAATAGGCTAGTATTGCACTTGTGTGCGTTGTGAGGGCACAACGGCATAGTTCTCATATATATAAGTATTGGATACTTATGCAAGTGCGATAGGAGGTTGTGTTTCACCGATGGTACGGGAAACAGCTTCGCTCTGGATAGACCCTTCGGAATCCCATTGGTATTATGACTATGTGTCTATGGGAGGTCGAAATCAGGGTAGGTGTGTATGGTCTTAACCTGAGACTTACATCGCTAATACTTGCGACAATCGGTAGACTTTGGTCTTGGTGGTACAGGGCTTTAACCGGTTCTGCGTACACCACTTCTGGGTTTATCAGAGAGTCGTAGTGTATTGTGTGTGATGTCAAGACGGAAGTATCACTTCAGTCATAGTGGAGATGATGTCACGCAGGATACGGTATTAGTGCTCTTAAGTGTTGCGCAACCATCAGGATATTATGACTAGGTCATGCATATCCGATTATAGAGACTAGTTACCAGACATCCGACATGTGCTTCGGACGGGGAAGACACTTATCCAGCCCCAGCCCTAGCACGTGACTATCCGATACTGGGCCGATATGCACAATACTACGGTATACTACGCTTGATAAAGATCTATATATATTCCTGTAAGAATATTTCTGGAGAATTGGGTAGGCATGGCGCTTTGCTAGAAGCCAACCTTGTCTTGTAAATCGGTATAAACGTAGTACGAGGTACTTACGTGTTTGGATAGTCCGACGACCGTATTTACTGCCAACATATCCGGAGATCTCATGGGTCGCTTCCTGAAGATTCACCGATGACGTATGACTCGCACTTTAATTAATCTGGGATTAATTAGAAGAGAGAGAAAATTAATCTGGGATTAATTGCGGAGATATTTTATCTCGGATAAAATATCGTTAAAGAGAGAGAACGATTAATTTAGAATTAATCAGTAAAATTAATATATTCGATATATTAATCGAAATTAGATTTCGACGCGGAATTGAAATTGGATTTTAATTCGGGCGAACGAATTAATTTAGAATTAATTCGTTAGCGACGTGAATAATGATTTCGCTAGGCGTAATCATTTAATTACGACGCGACGGAAAATTCGTTAATTTGGAATTTGCGAACCCGAGCCCGAGAGTGATTGCGAGCGCATTCACATTTCGAATTCGAGCGCGGCACGCATGTCACATCAAGCGTCAAATCGTTAGTCACATCATGCGTCAAATCAATTGTCACTTTGAGTGATGTGACTTGACAACATGTCACTTTATTAAAGTGATGTGATGTGACTTAAAGTAAAAGTAGAAGTGATGGGTGAAAAGTTGATTGAAAGCTTTTGCTTTTTGCTTTTGACTTTTTAATAAAAGTTTGTATATCTTTTATTTACTTACTTGGTAAATAAAATAAAAAAGAAGGTAATACAAAAAGGCATCACTTTTTCTCTCTCTTGATTAAACATTCACGGTTTTGGCAAAATGGAGCCAAAATGGTTTCTCTCTTCTAACGGTCTCCTTGACCGATTTTCTTCTTCATTTTTTCTGGTTTTTCACACAAAATGGAGAAGATTTTGATCTTGTAGCAAGATCTAAGTGCTAGCACACTCATGGAGGAATACAAAGGTGATAGGGAAGTGAGTTTGTGAGCTTGGAAAGCTTGAAGCTTGGAGCTTCAATGGTGTCTCCCATGGCCGAACCAGTCACCACCGTGCAGCCCCTCACACGCGCAGCTCACTACCGAGCAAGGGAGAGCAGTTCGCACTTCATCTTCGGAGCATCCAACCGATCATTGTGAGTCTTTTCCGCACCTCATATGATATGTATTCAACTCGTTTTTGCATGATTTATTATCCTTGGGACTTGATTGAAACTCAACATGGTTGGGGCTTTAATGGTTTGACTTTTAAAAGCCAAATTCATTCCAAATTCATGTGAAATGAATGTGAAACTCACATGTGTGTATAAGATACACAAATTTCACAATTTCAACACAACTCTCTCTTTCTCTCCTATCCTCACGCCCAAGGGGCCAAAAACTGCTCACTATTTTCTTCAAAATGTCGAGCAGTAGGGAAGCCAAGAGTGGGATTTTGTGGCAAAATCTCAAGTGCTAGCACACTTACGAGACATGCGAAGGTGATAGGGAAGTCCACCCATTAGCCGGGAACCGTTCGACGAAGCTCAGAGCTTGACGAAGGAACCAAACGAATGCCAAACCAGTGAGCACTGGCAGCTCACTGCCGTGACCAGTAGATGGGCATAAAGTGATCTTTGTTCATCTCGCGTCTCTCAACCGATCGATGTGAGTATTCCACAACTTCCTCGATGTGTATTCGCACTTGATTCATGCTTATTATTGATCTTGGGACCTTAATAGAAACCAACAATGGCATCTAGAGCAAGGTTTGAGCATGAAAACATTTAGGGTTAAAATTTGGGTAAATTTATTTTGAGCATGAATTTGTGAAATTGGATGAATGAATATGCTTAAATGTGTTTGAATTGAAGTTTGATTGGATCAATTTCATGAAATTGGATTGGATCAATTTTTCCCCCCAAATTTGGTGTTGGCTGAATGCCTTTTATTTTTAATTCATTGGATGAGTTAGAATCAATTAGGATGTTGATTTAATGTCGATTGTGGGATTAATTGGATTAAAACCAAATCGGATATAAAATCCCCTCCTTAGCCGAGACTTGTAGCATGTAAATTGGGTTTGATTTTAATCAAAATGTGTTGGACATGTGATGATGAAAATGAGCATGATTAGTTATGTTAATTAATGTTTTAGAAATGTTAATTGGGTAATTAATTGTGTAATGCACTTTATGTAATTAAATTGTGAAATTGAGTTTTTATGATTTAATTATAATTGGGCCTTAAAATTGGATTTGTGCTTTTGTGTTGTAATTGGGCTTATTGGGCTTTGTTGTACAAAGTTGGGTTTAGGCAAATTAAATTGGATCCAATTGGGCCCAAAACCGCCTCCATAAAGCCCAAAGGCGACCTAATGAACCTTTAAAGTTTAATTGGGCCTAATGGGCCTAAATTGATTGCTGGGCTTATAGGGTAATTCCCGGATTGGACTTTGGTTATCGGTTTGACCCGAGTTGACCAAAAGTCCACGCCTTGAAGAAATTAATTAGAAGCCCATTGGACTTTAATTAAATTGACGTTGGACGTTAATCGGGCTTTGAGACCCGTAGCGATTAAATTTGGAATTTAAGTCGTAAAGGTTCTTTAAATAAAGTGTAATATTTAATTTGGAATTAAATGGCGAATTAGAATTAAATACATGTTAAATTGGATTTAATTATGTAGTTTAATTTAATTCTAGAATTCGTACTTTATGTACTTATTCGCAAAATGAGTTTGACTCGAGCAAAATCAAATCGTTGTTTGAACATTGGATGGTCACTAATTATCAGATTAATTAATTTGATTAGATTGATTGATAACATGCTTGTGTGAATACATGGTTGCGATGCATGAATAATGTATATCAGATGGATATTAGATGGGTGGGACAATTTTAGAAATTGTTGTAATAAATTTGATTTATTAGTTGGACCTGCGTGTCCAGCCTTATTACCTCTCATTTCTTTGTATTCTCTTCTCACCTATTCCCCTCAATGTAAATGAGGTTTCTTTAGAAGTGTAGTGTAATGGGTAGAAGTAATACATGTGCTAGCGGGAGAGAGAAAGGGAGAGATTTGATCTAGGATCATTGTGTAAAGTATCCATCCGCATATCATTATTACTTTATTTATACGCGCTTTATTATGTTTTTAGAATACATGTTTAATGGTGTATGATGATGAGACCTTAACAAAGATAATAAATTGTTTGCCAATTTGCATGCGAAAAACCCTCAAATAATATTAAGCGTTCTTCCTTCCATTGAGTGATTCTCACTCAAGATCTAAGACGACATTGGCTAGTTGGCAAAAGTCAAGGCCTTTGTCCGTCGAGGATGTGTTTGAATCACGAAGGCTTTGTTCCATATCAGTGTCTTGTCCAAGTTGTGGTTTGTTGGCCAAAGTCAAAACCACTTCTTGTCCATCGACATTTATTACGAAGCTTTCCATGGTCAATGGGCCGTGCTTGACTGGGATCATTAAGTTTGTTGTGCCAAAGCCAAGGCTTAGTTGATTCAGAGGAAAAAAGGTTAGGTAATACATTGGATGTATTGGCATATATAAGATATATGTTTCGGACTTGGATGTCCCCCTACCGGATCTAGGAATTGGATTGGATCCAATTGATCTTAGAGATCTACCTAGTTAATTATCCTACAATTTGTTGGCCAAAGTCAAGATTGTGTGATATTTGACGGGATCCTAGCCCACTAGGAAACGCGGTTTCCGAGTACTCGACAGAGGGTTAGAGGCCCGCCGAAAAATAGTGGGAGGCAAGAATTGAATTTGCAATATTTGTTTAATTACTTGCCATCCGTGCTCAAACAAATATCATTCGTCGTCAAATGAATTAAATGTTAGTTGGACTAATATTTAAATGTTGTTTTAATTAATAGTTGGACTATATTCAAACAATTTAATTATAGTTGATTAAATAGTTGGACTATTGTAATCATTATAATAAATAGTGCCTTAATTGTTGATTAAATAGTTGGACTATTAAAATCAAGATAAAGAAATTAAAAGATTGGCATTTAAAACATAATCCTAGGGAAAATGTATTTAAATGTTTAATTTTCAAAATTAGGAATAAATTTTAGGATGGTCCTGGAAAATAATAAGTTATTTTATTTGATAAAATAATATATTATGCCTAAGCCCGGAGTTAAGCATACAGTAGAGCATAATCTTTGGAAGATCATTTGATGATAACTTAAGTGTTTAATCCATTAAGCTTGTCGCAGTAGACTCCTTAATTTCTGAATCAGAACTAAGGATTAGATCCTTAAAGTATGATAAAGAAATTGAAGGATCTTCGTAGATCTATTTTAGATCTTAGAAGTACTAAATTGCAATTAATAACCCTTGGAGGGTTAATGACTATTCTCAAGGGGACAAAGTCAAAGTTTGCAATTAGGCAAATAGCGCAAGGCGCACCTTACTTCGATATTCTAGAAGGCCAAGGCTTGGCCAAAGGCTTCTGGAGTGTTGAAACTGGCAAAGGCAAAATCATTATAATCTTCTGGAAAGATAAAGGACATATCCCAAAATGTCTTCCTAAATGTGGCAAACGGGATCGGTGAAACGTGACTGCCGTTTGGACAAAGCAGACATGAAGGAATTGAAGACGAGCAAGGCTCTGACTTCAAATATGTTTGTCAACATTATGTTCACTACTAGTATTAAAATTAGATTTTAAATACTTAGTGTGGTACATAAATATATATTGATGTTCAGAATCTGTTTTGAACATGATACTGACTTCAATCGAGATTTATCTGCGAATCGGAAACGGGACGAAAGTCGTTGTTTTAACCGCAGAAACCTAAGTTTAGGAACTACCTTCAGGTGCGTACTTAAATTAGGAAACTGTTATAATTTAACTAGTTTGATTAGAAACATTATCTCTATATCAGTGTTTGACCCGTTGCGGGTGAACCTTTATATTCTAGAACACTGAAGTGTTTCATTATAAAAAGATGATATTGAGATAAACACATTAGATGTGAATAACAGAATTTATATTTTGAATATAAATCTCAAATATATAACATGACAAACAAATAGCTCAAACTGATTTGATCAGGTGAAACTAATTGTGGCATTGTTGTCTGGGACACAATTAAAAAAGACTCGTATATCCGCACTTTTGAAGAGTGGGTACTCGGACTAATTTGATTCTAATCAAATAAAGTCTATGAATCTAGTGTATTGGGCAATGTGCCTATAACACTATTTACATGGTAAAAGTGCAAATGCCACCGACCTGTTAGCCCTAGTTCATAGTGAAGCAAGTGGGCCCATGTCTAGCTAGGCTAGATGTGGATATGAATATTTCGTGACCTTACGGATGTAGCATCGCGATATGGTTATGTGTTTCTTTTGAAGAACACAAATTGTAAGCTTTTATAGTTTCGACGCGAAATAGACAAACAGATCGACTAAAGTATTAAATCGTCACGGTTAGACCATGATGAAAATACTTAAGCAATAAGTTTCTAATATACTTGAAAGAGTAAAGTATTCTTTCAAATGAGGACTCCCCCCGGAACACGTCAGTTTGACGGTGTGTCCGAACAGATTAACCGAATTATGTTAGACATGATAAGGCTAATCATGAGTCGCTCTGAGCTACCATTTCCTTCAACGGATAAGCTTTAAACAGTGCAGAACTTATTTAGAATAAGGTTCGATAAAAATCTATTTGATAGACTTCATATTAGATATGAACGGGAAAGAAATCGGGTTTCACATTCCTGATAATTTGGAAATGCTAGGCATATGTTTGGATGATACCAAACTAGAACCCAAATTGGATAAGTGCTAATTGTAGGTTATCCTAGGGATACATAAGTATAGTACTTATACATCTCACTAGAGAACAATGTAATTATTGCTCACCATGCGGTCTTCCTAAGAGGAATACCTATATGCCGTGGTAAGTGGGAGGATAGTGTAACTCGATGAAAATCGGAGTGATATTGATTCAGGCACCGAATCCTTAATGGAACAAAAATAGTTCATCATGATGAAACTATACCAGTAATCTTCGTATACACAAGAACCACGTATGTCGGAGAGAGTCAGAAAATAACCTGGGGTATGGGTTTCTGATCTCACCTCATAAAGATGTATATCTTATTGAGGAATACCAACTGACTATGTATGAGGTAGTGATACAAGGTATCGACTCCTTATTATTACAAAGTGTCATGAGTCCGAAATAGATTCCATGTAAATCAACATGTTTAGAACTAGTTGATGTGCCGCAAGGCATTGTGCCTATTGGTACTTTATAAGTCTTCAAGGAAGACGTACATGGAAGGCAACATACCAACGTATAAAGCTAGGCTTTTAGAGGAAAGATATCGTTATCAACATTGTGTTGATTATGATTCAACCTTTTACCTATTGCCATGGTAAATCCATTTAGATAATGCTTTCTAAAACTGCGTGTTTCATTTATGAAATATGTCAGCTTAACGGGAAAATCGCTTTCCTTAAACGAAAACCTTTTGGAGGATGTTTATAACATCCTGTCGGTTTTGTCGTACCAAGTGGGAGATTGTTGGACAATTATGACCCATAGCGTCACTATTTATGCGGATCACAGTGTTGTTGTACAAATTAACTATGTGAGAAAGGAGATTGCACTCTTATCATTTGTGATTAGATCACCTAGATATATAAATGATAGGAGGTCCCTGTGATTTGTTCCAGGATTGAGAATGATATGAGACAGTATCAATCCACGAAGGATAAATCATTAAATATCCCTAGTCAGAGCATTATCGAGATTGAACATCGATGAATGTGTAAAAGACTAGTATTCTTGTGCGCGTTGTGAGGGCACGACGACATAGTTCTCATATATTTGGGTATAGGATACTCATGCAAGTGTAAAAGGAGGTTGTGTTTCACCGATGGTACGGGAAACAGCTTCGCTCTGGATAAGACCCCCTCGGAATTCCATTGGTAGTATGACTATGTGTCTATGGAAGTCTGAAATCAGGGTAGGTGTATTTGGTCTTAACCTGAGACTTGCACCGCTAATACTTGCGACAATCAATATACTTCGGTTGCTGTCGTCCAGGGCTTTAATCAGTTCTGTGTATGCCAATACTGGGTATATTGAGAATTGTAGTGTGTTGGGTATGATGTCAAGACGGAAGTGTCACTCCAGTCATATGGAGTTGATGATCGCGCAGGGATACATAACTGGTTCTCTAAATAAGGTTGCAACCGTCGGGATAAAATGACTTGGTCATGATTATCCGATATTAAAGAGACTAGTTGCTCGTAATCCAATATATGCTTCGTACGGGGCAGACACTGTACCAGCCCCAGGCCTTGCATGTGATCATCTGATACTGGACAGAAATACACAATACTACGTATACTACGCATGATACAGATCCTTATTCCTGTAAGGATATTTCCGGAGAATTGGGTAGGCATGGCGCTTTGCTAGAGGCCAACCTTGTCTTGTAATTTGCTATAAACATAGTACGAGGTACTTACGTGTTCGGATAGTCTGACGACCGAATTTATTGCCAACATATCCGGAGATCTCATGGGTCACTTCCCAAAGATTGCACCGATACCATATGACTCGCACTTTTAATTAATCTGGGATTAATAACGTGAGAGAGAAATTAATCTGTGATTAATTGCGGAGATATTTTATCTGGGATAAAATATCATATAAAGAGAGAGAATGATTAATTGGAATTAACCGATAAAATAATATATTCGATATATTAAACCAAATTGGATTTCGATGGGGAATTAAAATTAGATTTTAATTCGGGCGAACGAATTAATTTAGAATTAATTCGTTAGCGATGTGAATAGTGATTTCACTAGGCGTAATCATTTAATTACGACGCAACGGAAAATTCGTTAATTTGGAATTAGTGAACCCGAGCCCGGGATTATTTGCGAGCGAATTCGCATTTCGAATTTGACTGCGGCACGCAAGTCAAATCAAGCGTCAAATCACTAGTCGCATCTAGCGTCACATCAAGCGTCAAATCATGTCACTTTGAGTGATGTGACAAATGATTGATTGATTGATGTGATTGAGTGATGTGGTGGTTGTTGGCATTAAAAGTTTGACTTTTTATTAGCCAAAATTTTGGTATATGATTTAATAAAATCAAATACAAAAATAAGACAACACACTTTTACTCTTCTCTCTCTCCACTATTCTTCTATCTTCACGCCCAAAGTGGGCAATTTTCTTGTTTCTGGTTTGGCAGTTCTGCCGTGAACCAAGGGAGAAAAATGGGAGCCAAAGTCACGATTTTGTTGCAAAATCGAGAGTGCTAGAACACTACGGGATCATGCAAAGGTGATAGGGAAGTCCACCCATGAGCCGGGAATCGTTTCGCAAATCTTGGAGCTTGATTCTTGGTGATCAAAACCGAAACCAGTGAGGAAATTCACTGCACTGCCGTGAGCAGTCTACTGCCGAGCATATTTCATTTTTGTTGCCCAAAGCGTCGCTTAACCGCTCGATGTAAGTATTCCGCACTTCTCGATTGTATTCACACACGTTCATGCTTGATTTATTATCCTTGGGACCTAGATAATCTCCAACAATGGTATCAGAGCTTGGTTAAAAGCATGAAAATTATTTAGGGCTTAAAATTGGGCAAACTTGATTTTGAGCATGATTAATGAAATTGTATGGATTAGTATGCTTAAATGTGTTTGAATTAAGGATTGATTGGATCAATTTGTTGAAATTATGTTTAGAACAAATTTCCCCAATATTTTGGTCATGGCCGAAAATGTGATGCCCTAAAATGTCTTGGGATTTTTGATTTTTGACAATTGGATGTGTTGGAAATCATTCGGGAATATGATTTAATGTCGATTGTGGAATTAATTGGATTGAATTCGAATCGGAC
The DNA here is from genome assembly GCA_019454045.1 of Zanthoxylum bungeanum. Lineage (NCBI taxonomy): Eukaryota > Viridiplantae > Streptophyta > Magnoliopsida > Sapindales > Rutaceae > Zanthoxylum > Zanthoxylum bungeanum. The sequence goes on along the minus strand of SKCR01034235.1, from coordinate 43,192 downwards.
GTAAAATCCCCAAATTGCCGAGAGCATAAGAGCATGTAATGGGTTGATTTTTTGTTAAAATGTGTTGGACATGTTTTAATGTTGATGGCATGATTAATTTGTACTAATTTGGTGTTTTGGAAATATTGATTTGGGTGATTAATTATGTTAATACACTTTAGTTTATTAAACATTAAATTTGGAATTTTTGTGCTTGATTAAATGGGCTTAAAATTGGATTTGGGCCTTTAATGTTGTAAATGGGCTTATTGGGCTTTGTTGTACAAAGTTGGGTTAAGGCAAATTGGATTGATCCAATTGGGCCCAAAACCGCCTCCATAAAGCCCAAATGCGACTTAATGGACCTTTAAAGTTTAATTGGGCCTAATGGGCCTAAATTGATTTCTAAGCTTATGGGGTAACTCCCGGATTGGATTTTGGTTATTCGGTTTGACCCGAGTTGACCAAAAGTCCACGCCTTAAGAAATTAATTAAAAGCCCATTGGACTTTAATTAAATTAACGTTGGACGTTGAACAGGCTTTGAGACCCGTAACGATTAAATTTGGAATTTAAGTCGTAAAGGTTCGTAAATAAAGTGTGATATTTAATTTGGAATTAAATAGTGAATTAGAATTCAATGCATATTAAATTGGATTTAATGATGTAGTTTAATTTAATTCATGAATTCGTACTTTGAGTACTTATTGCAAAACGAGTTTGACTCGAACAAAATCAAATCGTTGTTTGAACATTGGATGGTCACTAATTATCAGATTAATTAATTTGATTAGATGATTGATAACATGCTTGTGTGATACATGGTTGCGATGAATGAATAATGTATGTCGGATGGATATTAGTGGGTGGGGCAATTTTAGAAATTGTTGTAATAAATTTGATTTATTAATTGGACCTGCGTGTCCAGCCTTATTACCTCCTTATTCTTTGTATTCTTTCTCACCTATTCCCCTCAATGTAAATGAGTTTTCTTTAGAAGTGTAGTGTAACGGGTAGAAGCACATACATGTGCTAGCTGGAGAGAGAAAGGGAGAGATTTGATCTAGGATCAATGTGTAAAGTATCCATCCGCATATCATTATTATTTTATTCATATGCGCTTTATTATGTGTTTAGAATGCATGTTTAAGGGTGTATGATGATGAGACCTTAACAAAGATAATAAATTGGTGCCAATTTGCACTCGAAAAACCCTCGCAAAATATTAAGCGTTTTTCCTTCATTGAGTGATTCTCACTCAAGATCCGAGACTAGCATTGGCTTGTTTGCCAAAGTCAAGGCCTTTGTCCGTCGAGGATGTGTTTGAATCACGAGAGCTTTGTTACTGTCAGTGTCTTGTCCAAGTTGTGGTTTGTTGGCCAAAGTCAAGACCACTTGTGTCCATCGACATTGATTACGAAGCTTTCCATGGTAATGGGTCGCGCTTAACTGGGATCACTAAGTTTGTTGTGGCCAAAGCCAAAGCTTAGTTGATTCAGAGGAAAAAGGTTAGGTAATACATTGGATGTATGGCATATATAAGATATATGTTTCAGACTTGGATGTCCCCCTACCGGATCTAGGAATTGGATTGGATCCAATCGATCTTAGAGATCTACCTAGTTAATTATCAACAATTTGTTGGCCAAAGTCAAGATTGTGTGATATTTAACGGGATCCTAGCCCACTAGGAAACACGGTTTCCTGAGTACTCGACAGAGGTTAGAGGCTCGCCGTAAAATAGTGGGTGGCAAGAATTGAATTTGCAATATTCGTTTAATTACTTGCCATACGCGCTTAAACAAATATCATTCGTCAAATAAATTAAATGTTAGTTGGACTAATATTTAAAATGTTGTTTAATAAATAGTTGGACTATATTCAAACTTTTCATTTATAGTTGATTTTATAATTGGATTATAGTTATCAATATAATTGATTTTAATCTATTAAATTATAGTTGATTAAATAGTTGGACTATTGTAATCATTATATAAATAGTACCTAAATCGTTGATTAAATAGTTGGACTATTAAAATCAAGATAAAATTGAAAGATTGACGTTTAATCATAATCCTAGGGAAAATGTGTTTAAATGGTTTAATTTTCAAATTGGGAATAATTTCAGGATGGTCCTGGAAAAATAATAAGTTATTTTATTTGATAAAATAATATATTAGCCTAAGCCCGGAGTTAAGCAAACAGTCAAGTATAATCTTTGGAAGATTATGTGATGATAATTTAGTGCTTAATCTATTAAGCTTGTCATAGTAGACTCCTTAATTTCTGAATCAGAACTAAGGATTAGATCCTTAAAGTATGATAATGAAATTGAAGGATCTTCATAAATCTACACTTAGATTTTAGAAGTACTAAATTGCAATAAATAACTCTTGGAGATTAATGACTATTCTCAAGGAGACAAAGTCAAACTTTGCAATTAGGCAAGTAGCGCAAGGCGCACCTTACTTCGATATTCTAGAAGGCCTAGGCTTGGCCGAAGGCTTCTGGAATGTGAAAAGGGCAAAGGCAAAATCATTATATTCTTCTAGGAAGATAAATGACATATCCCAAAATGTCTGCCTAAATTGTGGCAAACGGGATCGCGGAAGCGTGACTGCCGTTTGGACAAAGCAGACATGAAGGAATTGAGGACGAGCAAGGCTTTGACTTCAAATATGTTTGTCAAGATTATGTTCACTACTAGTATTAAAATTGGATTTTAAATACTTAGTGTGGTATATAAATATATACTGATGTTCAGAATCTGCTATGAGCAGGATTAGGAAGCTGTTATAATGTAACTAGTTTGACTAGAAACATTATCTCTATATCAGTGTTTAACCTGCTGCGGGTGAACCTTTATATTCTAGAACACTAAAGTGTTTCATTATATAAAGATAATATTGAGATAAAGACATTAGATGTGAATAACATAATTTATATTTTGAATATAAATAAAATCTCAAACGTATAACATGACAAACAAATAGCTCAAACTGATTTGATCAGAAGAAACATATTGTGGCATTATTGTCGGGGACACAATCAAACAAGACTCGTATATCCGCAATTTTGAAGTGTGGGTACTAGGACACATTTGATTCCAATCGAATAAAGTCTACGAATCTAGTTTATTGGGTAAAGTGCCTAAAACACTGTTTACTTGGTAAAAGTATAAATGCCACCGATCTGTTAGCCCTAGTTCATAGTGAAGCAAGTGGGCCCATGTCTAGCTAGGCTAGAGGTGGATATGAATATTCCGTGACCTAAACAGATGTGGCATCGCGTTATGGTTATGTGTTTCTTTTGAAGAACACAAATCGGAAACTTTTAAAGTTTCGACACGAAAAATACAAACAGATCAGCTAAAGTAATATTAACCGTCACGGTAAGACCGTAATGGAAACTATTTAAGCAATAAGTTTCTAGTATACTTGAAAGAGTATAGTATTCTTTCAATGAGGACTCCTCCCGGAACACGTCAGTTTGACGATGTGTTCGAACGGATTAACCGAATTTTGTCGGACATGATAAAGTTAATCATGAGTCGCTCTGAGCTACCATTTCCTTCAACGGATAAGTATAAACAGTGCAGAACTTATTTAGAATAAGGTTCGATAAAAATCTATTTGATAGACTTCATATTAGATATGAACGGGAAAGAAATCTGGTTTCACATTCCTTATAATTTGGGAATGCTAGGCATATGTTTGGATGATACCAAACTAGAACCCAAATTGGATAAGTGCTAATTGTAGGTTATCCTAGAGATACATAAGTATAGTACTTATACATCTCACTAGAGAACAATGTAATTTGTTGCTCACCATGCGGTCTTCCTAAGAGGAATACCTATATGCCGTGGTAAGTGGGAGGATAATGTAACTCGATGAAAACCGGAGTGATATTGTTTCAGGCACCGAATCCTTAATGGAACAAAAATAGTTCATCAAAGATGAAACTATACCAGTAATCTTCGTATACACAAGAACCACGTATGTCGGAGAGAGTCAGAAAATAACCTGGGGTATGGGTTTCTGATCTCACCTCATAAAGATGTCTATCTTATTGAGGAATACCAACTGACTACGTATGAGGAAGTGATACAAGGTATCGACTCCTTATTATGACAAAGTGTCATGAGTCCAAAATGGATTCCATGTATATCAACTTAGTTTGGATACTAGTTGATGTACCATAAGGTATTGTGCCTATTGGTACTTATAAGTCTTCAAGGAAGACGTACATGGATGGCAACATACCAACTTATAAGCTAGGCTTTTAGCAGAAAGGTATCGTTATCAACATTGTGTTGATTACGATTCAACATTTTACCTGTTGCCACGGTAAATCCATTTGGATAATGCTTGCTAAAGCTGCGTGTTTCATTTATGAAATATGACAGCTTTATGGGAAAATCGCTTTCCTGAAAAGGAAACCTTTTGGAGGATGTTTACAACATCCTGTCGGTTGTTTCGTACCAAAACTAGCAAACAAGGTTTGCGGGTTATTCGATCCATGTTTGGATTGAAGCAAGCATAGGTTCTTGGAATTATCGTTTTGATGTAATCATAATAGTTTATGATTTATTTCAAAACAAAATGATTCTTGTGTATATAAGAGGGTTAGTGGGAGCGCACTGACAGTGGCTGTCCTACGAAAATAATGATAATATGTCATTTCTTAGAAATGAAATTCCCATAATACAATCAGTGAAAACATGGCTTTCGAGAAAACTCTCCGAGAACTCGTACATTGAAAATGTACGCGACCTGGTGTCTCATACGCTTTGAGCATATGGATTCACAATCAGGCCAATCCAAGTGATAGTCACTGGATTGATGTTAAGAACATCCGTTAGTATCTTAGAAAACTAAGGATGCTGTCTTAATCTGTGGAGATGAGAACTTGAAGTGACTGGGATCACTATAGCAAGTTTCATAAACCGATAAAATGACTATAAGTCGCAAACGGTACTATACAGTTTGAATAACGGTATAGTGAGCTGGAAATCTTCCAAACAAGATACTGTTACCGAATAAACAACTAATGCGGGTTATTGCTGCAGCTGAGCTGCAATTGAAGCCTTCTGGGTCGATAAATAAATCTAATTAGATTAGATATAATTCTGTTAGCAACTGAGCTAGGCTTGAGTATAGGCTAAAGAATTAATGGTCTCATCAACGATCCAGACATACTTCGAAATTCATATGATTCGTTCGGATCATACATCGTGGTGATGTGATGATCGAATAAATCGCATCAGATGATAATCATGAAAATCCGCTGACGAAACCTTTTCTCAGCAATTTGAGCCAACCGTACATAGTTCGGGTGTCAAGTACTCGAGTGACTGGCTATAGGCCAAGTGGGAGATTGTTGGACAATTATGACCCATAACGTCACTATTTGTACAAATCACGGTGTTGTTGTACAAATTAACTATGTGACAAAGGAGATTGCACTCTTATCATTTGTAATTAGATCACCTAGATATATAAATGATATGAGGTCCCTGTGATTTGTTCCTGGATTGAGAATGATATGAGACAGTATCAATCCACGAAGGATAAATCATTAAATATCCATAGTCAGAGTATTATCGAGATTTGACATCGATGAATGCATAAAAGACAAGTATTCTTGTGAGGGCACGACGGCATAGTTCTCATATATTTAGGTATAGGATACTCATACAAGTGTAATAGGAGGTTGTGTTTCACCGATGGTACGGGAAACAGCTTCGCTCTGGATAAGACCCCCTCGGAATTCCATTGGTAGTATGACTATGTGTCTATGGAAGTCCGAAATCAGGGTAGGTATATTTGGTCTTAACCTGAGACTTGCACCGCTAATACTTGCGACAATCAATATACTTTGGTTACGGTCGTCCAGGGCTTTAACCGGTTCTGTGTATGCCAATACTGGATATATTGAGAATCGTAGTGTGTTGGGTGTGATGTCAAGATTGAAGTGTCACTCCAGTCATATGGAGTTGATGATCGCGCATGGATACAGAATTGGTTCTCTAAATAAGGTTGCAACCGTTGGGATAATATTACTTGGTCATGATTATCCGATTTTAAAGAGACTAGTTGCTCATTATCCGATATATGCTTCGTACGGGGCAGACAATGTACCAGCCCCAGGCCTCGCATGTGATCATCGATACTGGACAGAAATATGTAATACAACGTATACTACGGCTAATACAGATCCTTTATTCCTGTAAGGATATTTTCGGAGAATTGGGTAGGCATGACGCTTTGCTAGAGGCCAACCTTGTCCTGTAATTCGGTATAAACGTAGTACGAGGTACTTACGTGTTTGGATAGTCCGACGATCGAATTTACTGCCAATATATCCAGGGATCTCATGGGTCACTTCCCAAAGATTCACCGATGACGTATGACTCACACTTTTAATTAATCTGGGATTAATTAGATGAGAGAGAAAATTAATCTGGGATTAATTGCGTAGATATTTTATCTAGGTTAAAATATCAATTAAAGAGAGATAACGATTAATTTGGAATTAATGAGTAAATTAATATATTGATATATTAAACGAAATTGGATTTCGACGCGGAATTAAAATTAGATTTTAATTCGGGCGAGCGAATTAATTTAGAATTAATTCGTTAGCGACGTGAATAGTGACTTCACTAGGCATAATCATTTAATTACGAAGCAACGGAAAACTCGTTAATTTGGAATTAGCGAACCCGAGCCCGTGATTATTTGCGAGCGCATTCGCATTTCGAATTCGAATGCGGCACGTAAGTCAAATCAAGCATCAAATCGCTAGTAGCATCAAGCGTCAAATCATTAGTCACTTTGAGTGATGTGACAAGTTGTCACTAGATAAGATGTATTGATGGATTGAGTGATGTGAGTGGTTGATAACATTTAATGCTATTTTGGAGCCATATTTGTGTTGAATTTTTAAAAGCCATTACACAAATTTTGGTATATGTATTTATTTGATTTTGGAAATCATTTTAATAACAACTCTCAAAACTTTCTCTCTCTCCAATTTCTCTTCATCCTCTCGCCCAAGAGGGCTTTTCTGTTCTGTTTTTTCTGCTGAAAACGTGAGCAGTGAAAGGGAAGCAAATTGTGATTTTGTAGCCAAATCGAGAGTGCTAGCACACTCCGGGAAATGTGAAGGTGATAGGGAAGTCGACCATGAGCCGGGAATCGTTTCGCAAAGCTTGGAGCTTGGAAGGTGACCTCCCAGGCCGAAAACCAGTGAGGAAAATGTAGCCCACTGCCGCACAAACTAGACGGCATAATCTGAAATTTTTGTTGCCTCCGCGTCGCTTAACCGATCGATGTAAGTATTCTGCGACTTCCTCAAATGTATTCACACATGTTCATGTTTGATTTGTGATCCTTGGGACCCTTAGAATCTCCAACAATGGTATCAGAGCGAGGAAAAGCATGAAATTGGTTTAGGCTTTAAATTTGGGGGTAAAATGAATTTGAGCATGTAATAATGAAATTGGATGATTAAGTATGCTTGAATGTGTTTTAATTGATGATTGATTGGATCAATTTGATTAAAATTGATTCGAACAAATTTGCCTCAAAAATTTGCATGGCCGAATCTAGTGCCCTAATTTGATGTCTTGGGATTTTTGATTTTTGATCATTGGATGTGTTGGAAATCAATTGGGAATGTTGATTTAATATTGATTGGATTTTAATTGAATTGATATCGAATTTGATGTAAAAATCCTTCCTTTGCGAGACATTATGAGCATGATTGAGTTTGATTTTTGATTAATTTGTGTTGGACACTAATTGATGTTGATGGCATGATTAATTAGCCTAATTTATGTTTTGGAAATAACGATTTGGGTGATTAATTATGTTAATCCACTTTGATTAATAAATTGTAAATTGGATTTTAGTAATTTAGTTAATTGGGCCTTAAATTGGATTTGGGCTGTTTTGTTGTAAATGGGCTTATTGGGCTTGTTGTACAAAGTTGGGTTAATGCAAATTGGATTGGATCAATTGGCCCAAAACCGCTTCCATAAAGCCCAAATGTTGACTTAATGGACCTTTACAGTTTAATTGGGCCTAATGGGCCAAGATTGATTTCTAGGCTTATGGGGTAACTCCTGGATTGGATTTTGGTTATTCGGTTTGACCCGAGTTGACCAAAAGTCCACGCCTTAAGGATTAATTAAAAGCCTATTGGACTTTCATTAAATTGACGTTGGACGTTAATCGGGCTTTGAGACCCGTAAAGATTAAATTTGGAATTTAAGTCGTAAAAGGTTTATTAATAAAGTGTAATATTTAATTTGGAATTAAATAGTGGATTAGTATTAAATGCATATTAAATTGGATTTAATTGTGTAGTTTAATTTAATTCAAGAATTCGTACTTTAATTACTTATTCGCAAAACAAGTTTGACTCGAGCAAAATCAAATCGTTGTTTGAACATTGGATGGTCACTAATTATCAGATTAATTAATTTGATTAGATTGATTGATAACATGCTTGTGTGAATACATGGTTGCGATGCATGAATAATGTATATCGGATGGATATTAGATGGGAGGGGCAATTTTAGAAATTTTTGTAATAAGTTTGATTTATTAATTGGACATGCATGTCCAGCCTTATTACCTCCTTATTCTTTGTATTCTCTTCTCACCTATTCCCCTCAATGTAAATGAGGTTTCTTTAGAAGTGTAGTGTAACGGGTAGAAGCAAATACATGTGCTAGCGGGAGAGATTTGATCTAGGATCAATGTGTAAAGTATCTATCCGCATATCATTATTATTTTATTTATACGCGCTTTATTAGGTATTTAGAATGCATGTTTAAGGGTGTATGATGATGAGACCTTAACAAAGATAATAAATTGGTTGCCAATTTGCACTCGAAAAACCCTCGCAAAATATTAAGCGTTTTTCCTTCCATTGAGTGATTCTCACTCAAGATCTAAGACGGCATTGGTTTGTTGGCCAAAGTCAAGGCATTTGTCTGTCGAGGATGTGTTTGAATCACGAAGGCTTTGTTTCATATCAGTGTCTTGTCCAAGTTGTGGTTTGTTGGCCAAGGTCAAGACCACTTCTTGTCCATCGACATTGATTACGAAGCTTTCCATGGTCAATGGGTCGCGCATGACTGGGATCACTAAGTTTGTTGTGCCAAAGCCAAGGCTTAGTTGATGCAGAGGAAAAAGGTTAGGCAATAAATTGGATGTATTGGCATATGTAAGATATATGTTTCAGACTTGGATGTCCCCCTACCGGATCTAGGAATTGGATTGGATCCAATCGATCTTAGAGATCTACCTAGTTAATTATCATACAATTTGTTGGCCAAAGTCAAGATTATGTGATATTTAACGGGATCCTAGCCCACTAGGAAACACGGTTTCTCAAGTACTCGACAGAGGGTTAGAGGCTCGCCGAAAAATAGTGGGAGGCAAGAATTGAATTTGCAATACTCGTTTAATTACTTGCCATACGCGCTCAAATCAAATATCAATTCGTCAAATAAATTAAATGTTAGTTGGACTAATATTTAAATTGTTGTTTTAATTAACAGTTGGACTGTATTATAGTTGATTATATAATTGGATTATAGTAATCAATATATTTGAATTAATTAATTTCATTTAATAGTTGATTTTATAGTTGGACTATAGTAATCAATATAATTGAGGTTAATTGATTTAAATATATTTGATTGTATAGTTGGACTATAATAATCATTATAATATATAGTACCACAAATCGTTGATTAAATAGTTGGACTATTAAAATCAAGATAAAATTGAAAGATTGACATTTAAAACATAATCCTAGGGAAAATGTATTTAAATGATTTAATTTTCAAATTGAGAATAAAATTTGAGGATGGTCCTGGAAAAATAATAAGTTACTTTATTTGATAAAATAACATATTAGGCCTAAAGCCCAGAGTTAAGCAAATAGTCGAACATAATCTTTGGAAGATTCATGTAATGATAACTTAAATGCTTAATCCATTAAGGTTGTCGCAGTAGACTCCTTAATTTCTGAATCAGAACTAAGGATTAGATCCTTAAAGTATGATAATGAAATTGAAGGATCTTCAAAGATCTATTTTAGATTTTAGAAGTACTAAAATTGTAATAAATAACTCTTGAAGAGTTAATGACTATTCTCAAGGAGATAAAGTCAAAACTTTGCAATTAGGCAAGTAGCGCTAGTCGCACCTTACTTCGATATCTAGAAACCTGAGGCTAGGCCAAAGGCTTCTGGAATGTGGAAAATGGCAAAGGCAAAATCATTATAATCTTCTGGGAAGATAAAAGACATATCCCAAAATGTCTGCCTAATTGTGGCAAACGGGATCGCGGAAGCGTGACTACCGTTTGGACAAAGCAGACATGAAGGAATTGATGAACGAGTAAGGCTCCGACTTCAAATATGTTTGTCATAAATATGTTCACTACTAGTATTAAAATTGGATTTTAAATACTTAGTGTGGTACATAAATATGTATTGATGTTCAGAATCTGCTATGAGCAGGATTAGGAAACTGTTATAATGTAACTAGTTTGACTAGATATATTATCTCTGTATCAGTTTTTAACCCACTGTGGGTTTACCTTTATATTCTAGAACACTAAAGTGTTTTATTATATGAAGATGATATTTAGATAAACACATTAGATGTGAATAACATAATTTGTATTTTGAATATAAATAGATCTCAAACCTATAACATGACAAACAAATAGCTCAAACTGATTTGATCAGAAGAACCAATTGTGGCATTGTTGTCTGGGACACAATCAAACAAGAATCGTATATCCACACTTTCGAAGAGTGGGTACTTGGAACTGATTTGATTCTACTCAAATAAAGTTTACGAATCTAGTTTTTTGGCCAATGTGCCTAAAACACTATTTACTTGGTAAAAGTGTAAATGCCACCAATCTGTTAGCCCTAGTTCATAGTGAAGCAAGTGGGCCCATGTCTAGCTAGGCTAGAGGTGCATATGAATATTTCGTGACCTTTACGGATGTGGCATCGCGTTATGGTTATGTGTTTCTTTTAGAACACAAATCAGAAACTTTTAAAGTTTTGGACAACCAGATCGGCTAAGTATTAAACCGTCACGGTAAAACCGTAATGGAAAATACTTAAGCAATAAATTTCTCATATACTTGAAAGAGTAAAGTATTCTTTCAAATGAGGACTCCTCCCGGAACACGTCAAAGTGACGGTGTGTCCGAACGGATAAACCAAATTTTGTTGGACATGATAAGGTTAATCATGAGTCGCTCTGAGCTACCATTTCCTTCAACGGATAAGCATAAACAGTGCAGAACTTATTTAGAATAAGGTTCCCTAAAAATCTGTTTGACAGATTTCATATTAGATATGAACAGGAAAGAAACCGGGTTTCACATTCCTGATTATTTGGGTATGCTAGGCATATGTTTGGATGATACCAAACTAAAACCCAAATTGGATAAATGCCAATTGTAGGTTATCCTAGGGATACCATAAGTATTGTACTTATACAACTCACAAGAGAACAATTAGATTGTTGCTCACCATGCGGTTTTCCTAAGAGGAATACCGATATGCAGTGGTAAGTGGGAGGATAGTAAAACTCGATGAAAATCGGAGTAATACTGTCCAGGCATCAAATCCTAATGGAACACAAATAGTTCATCAAGGATGAAACTATACCATAATATTCGAATAAACAAGAACCGCGTAAGTCGGAGAGAGTCAGAAAACAATCTGGGGTATGGGTTTCTGATCTCACCTCATAAAGATGTTAATTTTTTGAGGTCTACCAACTGACAACGTATGAGGAAGTGATACAAGGTATCGACTCTCTATTATGACAAAGTGTCATGAGTCCGAAATGGATTCCATGTATATCAACAAGTTTGGATACTAGTTGATGTACCGCAAGGCATTGTGCCTATTGGTACTTATAAGTCTTCAAGGAAGACATACATGGATGGCAACAAACCAAAGTACTAAGCTAGGCTGTAGTGGAAAGGTATCGTTATCAACATTGTGTTGACTACGATTCAACCTTTTACCTGTTGCCACGGTAAATCCATTTGGAAAATGCTTGCTAATGCTGCATGTTTCATTTATGAAATATGTCAGCTTAACGGGAAAATCACTTTCCTGAAAAGGAAACCTTTGGAGGATGTTTACAACATCCTGGCGGTTTTGTCATACCAAAACTAGAAAACAAGGTTTACGGGTTATTCGATCCATGTTTGGATTGAAGCAAGCATTAGGTTCTTGGAATTATCGTTTTGATGTATTCATAATGGAGTATGATTTAATTCAAAACGAAAAGATTCTTATATATATAAGAAGGTTAGTGGGAGCGCACTGACAATGGATGTCCTATACAAATATGATAATATATCATTTCTTGGAAATGATATTCCCATAATATAGAACCGGTGAAAGCTTAGCTTTCGAGAAAACTCTCCGAGAACTCGTACAATGAAAAATGTACGCGACCTAGTGTCTCATACGCTTTGAGCATATGGATTCACAATCAGGCCAATCCAAGTGATAGTCACTGGATTGATGTTAAGAACATCCGTTAGTATCTTAGAGAACTAATGATGTTGTCTTTATATGTGGAGAATGAGAACTTGAAGTGACTGGGATCACTGTACAAGTTTCCTAAACCGATAAGACGACTAAAAGTCGCAAATGGTACTATACAGTTTGAATAACGGTACAGTGAGCTGGAAATCTTCCAAGCAAGATATTGTTACCATATAAACAACAAATGCGGGTTATTGCTGCGACTGAGGCGGAAATAGAAGCCATTTGGGTCGATAATAAATCTAATTAGATTAGATATAGTTCTGTTAGCAGCTGAGCTAGGCGTCAGCACAGGCTAAAGAATTAATGGTCTCATTAACGATCCAGATACATACTTCGATATTCATCTGATTCGTTCGGATCATACTTCGTGGCGATGTGATGATCGAATAAATTGCATCAGATGATAATCATGAAAATCCGCTGATGAAAGCATTTCTCAGTAGTTTGAGCCAACCGTACATAGTTCGGGTGTCAAACACTCGAGTGACTGGCTATAGGCCAAGTGGGAGATTGTTGGACAATTATGACCCATAGTGTCACTTTTTGTACAGATCATGGTGTTGTTATACAAATTAACTATGTGACAAAAGAGATTGCACTCTTATCATTTGTGATTAGATCACCTAGATATATAAATAATATGAGGTCCCTATGATTTGTTCCTGGATTGAGAATGATATGAGACAGTATCAATCCACGAAGGATAAATCATTAAACATCCCTAGTCAGAGCATTATCGAGATTGGAAATCGATGAATGCGTAAAAGACTAGTATTACACTTGTGCGCGTTGTGAGGGCACAACAACATAGTTCTCGTATATTTGGGTATAGGATACTCATGCAAGTGTAATATAAGGTTGTGTTTCACCGATGGTACGGGAAACAGCTTCGCTTTGGAAAGACCCCTCGGAATTCCATTTGTAGTATGACTATGTGTCTATGGAAGTCCGAAATCAGGGTAGGTGTATTTGGTCTTAACCTGAGACTTGCACCGCTAATACTTGCGAGAATCAATATACTTTGGTTGAGGTCGTCCAGGGCTTTAACAGGTTTTGTGTACGCCAATACTGGGTATATTGAGAATCGTAGTGTGTTGGGTGTGATGTCGAGATGGAAGTGTCACTCCAGTCATATGGAGTTGATGATCGCGCAGGGATACAGAACTGGTTCTCTAAACAAGGTTGCAACCGTCGGGATAATATGACTTGGTCATGATTATCCGATTTTAAAGAGACTAGTTACTCGTTATCCGATATATGTTTCGTACGGGGCAGACACTGTACCAGCCCCAGGCCTCGAATGTGATCTTCCGATACTGGACAGAAATACGCAATACTACGTATACTACGCCTGATACAGATTATTTATTCCTGTAAGGATATTTCCGGAGAATTGGGAAGGCATGGCGCTTTGCTAGAGGCCAACCTTGTCTTGTAATTCGGTATAAACGTAGTACGAGGTACTTACGTGTTCGGATAGTCCGATGACCGAATTTACTGCCAACATATCCAGGGATCTCATGGGTCGCTTTCCAAAGATTCACCGATGACGTATGACTCGCACTTTTAATTAATCTGGGATTAATTAGATGAGAGAGAAAATTAATCTGGGATTAATTGCGTAGATATTTTATCTAGGATAAAATATCAATTAAAGAGAGATAACGATTAATTAGGAATTAATTAGTAAATTAATATATTTGATATATTAAACGAAATTGGATTTCGAAGTGAAATTAAAATTAGATTTTAATTCGGGTGAGCGAATTAATTTAGAATTAATTCGTTAGCGACGTGAATAGTGACTTCGCTAGGCGTAATCATTTAATTATGATGCAACGGAAAACTCATTAATTTGGAATTAGCGAACCTGAGCCCGTGATTATTTGTGAGCGCATTCGCATTTCGAATTCGAATGCGTCACACAAGTCAAATCAAGCGTCAAATCGCTAGTAGCATCAAGCGTCAAATCATTAGTCACTTTGAGTGATGTGACAACTTGTCACTTGATAAGATGTATTGATGGATTGAGTGATGTGAGTGGTTGATAGCATTTAATGCTATTTTGGAGCCATATTTGTGTTGACTTTTTAAAAGCCATTACAAAAATTTTGTTATATGTATTTATTTGATTTTGGAAATCATTTTAAAAACAACTCTCACAACTCTTCTCTCTCTCCATTTCTCTTCATCCTCTCGCCCAAGAGGGCTTTTCTTGTTCTGTTTTTCTGCTGAAAAACGTGAGCAGTGAAAGGGAAGCAAGTGTGATTTTGTGGTAAAATCGAGAGTGCTAGCACACTCCGGGATCATGCGAAGGTGATAGGGAAGTCCACCTATGAGCCAGGAATCGTTTCGCAAAGCTTGGAGCTTGGAAGGTGACCTCCCAAGGCCGAAACCAGTGACCAAAATGCAGCCCACTGCTGCACAAACCAGAAGGCATAATCTGAAATTTTTGTTGCCTTCGCGTCGCTTAACCGATCGATGTAAGTATTCTGCGACTTCCTCGAATGTATTCACACACGTTCATGTTGATTTGTGATCCTTGGGACCCTTAGAATCTCCAACAAATACTTTGATATTCATCTGATTCGTTCGGATCATACATTGTGGCGATGTGATGATCGAATAAATCACGTCAGATGATAATCATGCAAATCCGTTGACGAAAGCGTTTCTCAGCAGTTTGAGCCAACCGTACATAGTTCGGGTGTCAAGCACTCGAGTGACTGGCTATAGGCCAAGTGGGAGATTGTTGGACAATTATGACCCATAGCATCACTATTTGTACAGATCATGGTGTTGTTGTACAAATTAACTATGTGACAAAGGAGATTGCACTCTTATCATTTGTGATTAGATCACATAGATGTATAAATGATGAGAGGTCCTTATGATTTGTTCCTGGATTGAGAATGATATGAGACAGTATCAGTCCACGAAGGATAAATCATTAAATATCCCTAGTCAGAGTATTATCGAGATTAGACTAGTATTAAACTTGTGCTCGTTGTGAGGGCACAGCGACATAGTTCTCATATATTTGGGTATAGGATACTCATGCAAGTGTAATGAGAGGTTGTGTTTTACCGATGGTACGGGAAACAGCTTCGCTCTGGATAGACCCCCTCGGAATTCCATTGGTAGTATGACTATGTGTCTATGGGAGTCCGCAATTAGGGTAGGTGTATTTGGTCTTAACCTGTGACTTGCACCCCTAATACTTACGACAATCAATATACTTGGTTGCGGTCGTCCAGGGCTTTAACAGGTTCTATGTACGCCAATGCTGGGTATATTGAGAATGGTAGTGTGTTGGGTGTGATGTCAAGACGAGAGTGTCACTCTAGTCATATGGAGAAAATGGTCACGTAGGATACGGGACTGGTTCTCTTAAATGTTGCAGCTATCGGGATAAAATGACAAGGTCAGGTTTATCCGATTATAGAGACTAGTTACCAGACATCCGACATGTGCTTCGTATGGGGCAGACACAATTCCAGCCCTAGGCCTAGCACGTGATCATTCGATACTGGACAGAAATACGTAATACTACGTATACTACGCCTGACATAGATCCTTTATTCCTGTAAGGATATTTCCGGAGAATTGAGAAGGCATGGCGCTTTGCTAGTGGCCAACCTTGTCTTGTAAATCGGTATAAACGTAGTACGAGGTACTTACGTGTTCGGATAGTCTGACGACCGAATTTACTACCAACATATCCGGGGATCTCATGGGTCGCTTCCCGAAGATTCACCGATGACGTATGACTCGTACTCTATTTTAATCTGGGATGAATCAGAAGAGAGAGAAAATTAATATGGGTTTTATTGCGGAGATATTTTATCTGGGATAAAATATCATTAAAAGAGAGATAACTGTTAATTTGGAATTAATCGAGAAATTAATATATTTGATATATTAAACGAAATTAGATTTAGACGCGGAATTAAAATTAGATTTTAATTCGGGCGAACGAATTAATTCTAAATTAATTCGTTAACGACGTGAATAGTGATTTCGCTAAGCGTAATCATTTAATTACGACGCAACGGAAAATTTGTTAATTTGGAATTAGTGAACCCAAGCCTGAGATTATTTGCAAGCACATTCGCATTTCGAAATCGAGTGTGGCACGTCAAATCAAGCGTTAAATCACAAGTCACTTTGAGTGATGTGACATGACAACTTGATGGATTGAGTGATGTGAGTGGTTGGGGCTTTAATGGTTTGACTTTTAAAAGCCAAATTCATTCCAAATTCATGTGAAATGAATGTGAAACTCACATGTGTGTATAAGATACACAAATTTCACAATTTCAACACAACTCTCTCTTCTCTCTTTCTCTCCTATCCTCACGCCCAAGGGGCCAAAAACTGCTCACTATTTTCTTCAAAATGCCGAGCAGCAGGGAAGCCAAGAGTGGGATTTTGTGGCAAAATCTCAAGTGCTAGCACACTTACGAGACATGCGAAGGTGATAGGGAAGTCCACCCATGATCCGGGAACCGTTCGACGAAGCTCGGAGCTTGACGAAGGAACCAAACGAAGGCCAAACCAATGAGCACTGGCAGCTCACTACTGTGACCAGTAGATGGGCAGAAAGTGATTTTTGTTCGTCGCATGTCGCTCAACCTGTTAAAGCTCACAAGTATTAGCAACTTCCTCGATGTGTATTCACACTTGATTCATGCTTATTATTGAACTTGGGACCTTAATAGAAACCAACATGAAGTGATACTTCCATCTTGACATCACGCCCAATACACTACGATTCTTAGTATACCCAGAAGAGGCGTACACAGAACCTGTTAAATCTCGCAAGTATTAGCGATGCAAGTCTCAGGTTAAGACCAAATACACCTACTCTGATTCAGATTCCCATAGACACATAGTCATACTACCAATGGGATTCCGATGGGTCTATCCAGAGCGAAGCTGTTTCCGTACCATCGATAAATAGAACCTTCTATTATACTTGCATGAGTATCCAATACCCAAATATATGAGAACTATGTTGTTACGCTTCCATAACATGCACAAGTATAATACTAGCCTATTCCGCATTATCGATGTCCAGTTTCGATAATTCTACGATTAGGGATATTTAATGATTAAACCTTACGTGGATTAATACTGTCTCATATCTTATTAATCTGGTACTAATCATATGGAGTTTTATCACTTATATATCCAGGTAATCCAATTACAAATGATAAAAGAGCAATTTCCTTTGTCACATAGTTAATTTGTACAACAACACCATGTTCTGTACAAATAGTGATGTTATGGGTCATAATTGTCCAACAGTGATTCCACACAATATTATTCTAACGATGAATTGATTCTCTTATATATGCGTAATAAATCAGTCTGTTAACCTGGAACACGAAGATATGCAAAAGCCTCTCCCGATGGTCAGATGCAAACACCCATAATAACACAATTAATCATATGTCTATGTTAACCAAGTTACCTGAATTCACTAAGTTCAAGTTCCAATAGTAGCTACCCCCTGATGAGTGGTAAATAGATCACTATTTCCAACTCCTTTAACTTAATATTTTGTATAGTTTCTTGCGTTTTGTGAATGTTTTGATATGTTTTGTGTTATTTTGTAGATAAATAAAATAACATGACTCTTTGGAGGCAATTCGGGGCCAAAACAGTGGAAAACAGACAAAAAGGGCAAAAATAAAAATTTCCTCCTAAATGCACCGTTTTGCTAAAATGCGCCATGCTAAAATGTGCCATTTGCTAACATGCACCGAGATTGCTAACATGCGCCTACCACATGTCAATGTCACAACAATTCTTGCTAACGTGCGCCGTGCCACGTGTCTGTTGGACAATTATGACCCATAGCATCACAATTTGTACAGAACATGGTGTTGTTGTACAAATTAACTATGTGACAAAGAAAATTACTCTTTTGTCATTTGTAATTAGATTACCGGGATATATAAATGATAAAAGTCCTTATGATTAGTTCCGGATTGAGATGATATGAGACAATATCAATCCACGAAGGTTTAATAATTAAATATCTCTAGTCGTAGTATTATCGAGACTAGACATCGATAATGCGGAATAGACTAGTATTGCACTTGTGCGCGTTGTGGGAGCATAACGGCATAATTCTCATATATTTAAGTATTGGATACTTATGCAAATGTGATAGGAGGTTGTGTTTACCGATGGTACGGAAACATCTTTACTCTGGATAGACCCATCAGAATCCCATTGGTAGTATGATTATGTGTCTATTGGAGTCCGAATTAGGGTATGTGTATTTGGTCTTAACCTGAGACTTGCATCGCTAATACTTGCGACAATCAGTATACTTTGGTTTTGGTCGTTCAGGGTTTAACAGGTTCTGTGTACGCCTCTTCTGGGTATATTGAGAATCGTAGTGTATTGGGTGTGATGTCAAGATGGAAGTATCACTTCAGTCATATGGAGATGATGATCACGTAGGATACGGAACTAGTACTCTTAAGTACTGCAGTCATCGGGATAATATGACTAGGTCATGTTTATCCGATTATAGAGACTAGTTACCAGAGATCTGATATGTGCTTCATACGGGGCAGGCACATTTCCAGCCCCTGGCCTAGCATGTGACATCTGATATTGGATTGTAATATGCAATACTACGTATACTACGCCTGATAAAGATTGAATATTCCTTTAAGAATATTTCTGGAGAATTGGGTAGGCACGGTGATTTGCTAGAAGCCAACCATGTCTTGTAAATCGGTAAGAATGTGGTACCGAGTACGCACGTATTCTAATAGTCCGATAACCGGATTTACTACCAAGATATCCAGAGATCTCATGGGTCGCTTCCCGAAGATTCACCGATGACGTATGATTCGAACATAATTAATCTAGGATTAATTACAGAGAGATTTTATCTAGGATAAAATACTATTTGAATAGAGAGAGCGATTAATTTGGAATTAATCGATTAAATAATATATTCGATATATTAAATGAAATTAGATTTCATAACGGAATTAAAATTGGATTTTAATTTGGGCGAACAAATTAATTTAGAATAAATTCGCGAGCGACGTTAATTGTAATTTTGCTAGGCATACTTATTTAATTAAATTTGATTTAATTAAGTCACTACGGAAAATTCGTTAATTCGGAATTGACGAACCCGAGCCCGGAATGTGTTTGCGGGCCCACTCGGATTTTGAATTAAAGTGGGGCCCACAAGTCACAACACTAGTCAACTTTATCACTTTTTTGGTTGATAGAAGTTGGTAGAGATTTTAGTTACTTGTCTTGCACATTTTTTTGATTTGTAAAAGACATTTACCAACTTGACTTTTTTGTAAATGGATTTGATTTTTGAAATCAAATATACATTTAACAAAATGGAAAATACAACTCACTCTCTCATGGTTGTAAAAACCGAAACCTCTCCCTCTCTTTCTCTCCCACTACCGAGACCTAGGGTTCTTGTTTGAAGATTTTTGATTCAAAATCTTGCATGCTAGCACATCAAAGAATCATACAAAGATGTTAGGGACACTAACCCTTGAGTTTGGAATTCAAGAACAAGCTTGGAAGCTCAACATACATCAAATGAGAAGCTTGGAGCAACTTTAATGGAGGCAAAAGTTTTGTTGTCTACACATCCCTAGCCGAGCAATGTAAGTATTCTTCGCTACTTTACTTTGCATATTCACATGATTTAATACTTAAAGATCTTGGTTATTGTTCTTAGAGAACCCAACAATGGTATTAGAGCCTAAATTAATCATGAAATATTTTAGGGTTCTTAATCTTGAATTTGGGTATTTTTGATTTGAGCATGATTTGATCAAATTGTTTGTTTAAGTATGCTTATATATTGATAACTTAGAGTTTTACATAATCAATTTGATGAAAAATTAATTCGATTGATTTTCCCCAATTCATTAGGCTTGGCCGAATAAACTTTGAACCCTTAGCTCATGGTGATATTGATTTTTTAAACCATTGGATGAGTTTAAAATACATGGATAAATTGATTTGTGATTTAATTGGATTGAAATCAAAATTGATGAAAAAAATCCATCATTTCCGTGAGCTATTGGAAGCATGTTGGGATTGATTTTGCTTCAATTTGTGTTGGACATAAGTTGATTAATTAAAGCATAATTAATTAGTGTAATTGGTGTTTTGGAAATATTAATTTAACTAATTAATTATGGCTAATACACTTTAATTAAATAATTGTGATATTTGGAATATTGTGATTAAATTAATTAGGCTTAATTTGGAATTGGGCTAAAAATGTTGTATTTGGGCTTAATGGGGTTGGTTGGGCCAAGTTTGGTTTAGGATAATTGGTTGGATGCAATTGGGCGTAAAACCATTTCCATAAAATCCAAATATGATTATTGGGCCTTTAAATAATTAATTGGGCCTAATGGGCCAAAATTAATTTTACGGCAAATGGTGATTCCTTATTGGGCTTTGGTTGCCAAAGTCCAAGACTTATGAATTAATTAAAAGCCCATTGGACTTTAATTAAATTGACATTGGATGTTAATTGGGCTTTGAGACCCATTAAGATTAGATTTAGAATATAAGTCGCAAAGGCACATTAAAAAGTGTAATTATTTAATTTGGAATTAAATATAGAATTAGTGTTGAATACAAATTAAATTGGATTTAATATTGTAGTTTGATATAATTCAAGAATTCATAATTTGAGTACTTATTCTTAAACGAGTTGGACTCGCGCAAATCAAATCGTTGTTTGAACATTGGATGGTCATTAATTAAAGATTAATTAATTGGATTAGATTGATTGATGACATGCTTTGTGTGAATACATGGATGTGATGTATGAATAATGTATATCGGATGGATATTAGATGAGTGAGGGTAATTTTGGAAATTGTTGTAATAAATTTAGAATTTATTAAATTGGACCTGCGTGTCCAGCCTTTATCTCTCGATTCTTTGTAATTCTCTTCTCACCTATTCCCCTAAATGTAAATGAGGTTTCTTTAGAAGTTTTATGTAATTGGGTAGAAGTTAGAATAATGCTAGCCGGGGAGAGGAAAATGAGTGATTTGTTCTAGGAACAATTTGTGAGATATCCATCCACATATTATTATTTACCGTGCCTTATTATGCTTTTAGAATGCATGTTTAAGGGTGTATGATGAAACCTAATCAAAGATAATTAATTGGTTGCCAATTACGCGAAAAACCCTCAACAAATATTAAGCATTTTTCCTTCCATTGAATGATTCATTCTCAAGATCCAAGATTGGCACTGGTTTGTTGGCCAAAGTCAAGACCTTTGTCCATCGCGGATGTGTTTGAATCATGAAGGCTTTGTTCCATATCTCATGTCTTGTCCAAGTTGTGATTTGTTGGCCAAAGTCAAGATCACTTCTTGTCCATCGACATCGATTACGAAGCTTTCCAAAGTCAATGGGTCCCGCTTAACTGGAATCATTAAGCTTGTTGTTCGAAAGCCAAGGCTTAGTTGATTCAGAGGAAAAAGGTTAGGCAATATATTGGATATATTGGCATACATTGGATATATGTTTCAGACTTGGATGTCCACCTACTGGATCTAGGAATTGGATGAGATCCAATTGATCTTAGAGATCTACCTAGTTAAGTTTCATACAATTTGTTGCCCAAAGTCAAGATTGTGTGTTATTTAACAGGATCCTAGCCCACTAGGAAACTAGGTTTCCCGAGTACTCAACAGAGGGTTAGAGGCTCGCCGAAAAATAGTCGGAGGCAAATATTAAATTTGCAATTTCGTTTAGATACTTACCAATATACGCCCATTTCATTTTTCGTCATTATTTAAATATAATTATATTAGTTGGACTAATATTTAATTGTTGTTTTAATTTAACAGTTGGATTGTATTCAAACTACTCCATTTATAGTTGATTCTATAATTGGATTATAGTAATCAATATATTTGAATTTAACCAATCAAATTGTAGTTGAATATATAGTTAGACTATAGTAATCATTATATTTGATTGTACCCGAAATCGTTGATTGGATAGTTAGACTATTGGAATCAAGATAACTGAAAGATTAGCGTTTAAAACATAATCATGGGAGAAAATGTCTTTAAACGGCTCCAATTTTCAGATTGAGAATAAAACCTCAGAATAGTCCTGGGAACTGAGAAGTTATTCTATTTGATAGAGAAACATCTCGGGCCTGAGTCTGGAGTTGAGCAAATAGTAGAGCATGAGCTTTGGAAGACTCATGGTGATGAAAACTTTAGTGCTTAATATGTTATGCTTGCCGCAATAAATCTTTAATTCCGTTGTCAGAACTAAGGATTAGATCTTTATGCCATGATGTTGAAATTAAAGATCTTCATAGATCTAATCTTAGATCTTAGAAGTACGAATTGCAAAAAAAGCTCTTTCGCTCGCGTATGTCAGAGGGTACATCTGTCAAGCACTAGATGTCGCAGATGATTGTTGACATCGATCAGCTAGGTTAACTGGGCATTACCTACGTGGCCGAGACTACCAAAGATTTGATCTTATAGTCTCTACCCGATAGCTGGGGCAGGTTCATTATGAACCAAGAGAAAACTCATGGAGAGTTGATGGCTATGCTCAAGGAGGCAGAGCTAGAGCTTCTAAAATGGGCAAAGGCAAAATCATCATAGTCTTCTAGGAAGATAAATGACATATCCCAAGATGTCTACCTAAAATGTGGCAAACGAGGTCACTGAAGCGTGATTGCCGTATGGACAAGGCAGACATGAAGGAAATAAAGACGGGCAAGGCTCCGGCTTACTGTATGTTTGTCATAAATATGTTCACTATTAGTTTCAAAATTGGATTTTTGATAATAGATGTGGTACATAATTATGTACTGATATGCAGAATCTGCTGATTAGCAGGAGACTGACTTCATGTGAGATCCACCTACGAGTCGGAAATGGAACGAGAGTCGTTGTTTTAACCATAGAAACCTAAGTTTTGGAACTGCCCTTGGGGCATGTACTTAAATTAGGAAACTGTTATAATGTACCTAGTTTGACTAGAAACATTATCTCTATATCTAGTATAACCCGTTGCGAGTATACCTTTATATTCTAGAACACTAAGTGTTTTCTTTTATAAAGATGATATTGAGATAAGCACTAGATGTGAATAACAATATTTATATTTTGATTATAAATGAATCTCACACGTATAACATGACAAAAAAATAGCTCAAATTGAATTAAACAGATGAGACTTATTTGTGGTTTTGTTATCTGGAACATATTAACAAGACTCGTATATCCACACTTTCGAAGAGTGGATACTAGGACGGATTTGATTCTAATTCAAATGATGTCTACGAATCTAGTTTATTGGGAAAAGTGCCTAAAATACCTTTTACTTGGTAAAAGTGCAAATGCCACCGATCTGTTAGCCCTTGTTCATTGTGACGTAAGTGGGCCCATGTCTAGCTAGGCTAGAGGTAGAAATAAATACTTCGTAACCTTTACGGATGTGGCATTGCGTTACGGTTATGTGTTTCTTGTGAAACATTAATCGAAAACTTTTGATAAATTCAAAGAGTTTCGACAAGAAGTATAAAAAAAGACCGGCAAGAGTATTAAAACATTATGATTTGACAGTGGTGGAAATACTTAAGCAATAAGTTTCTCGATTATTTGAAAGAGTATAGTATTCTTTCACAATGGACTCCTCCCGGAACACCTCAATTTAACGGTGTGTCCGAATAAAGAAACCGAAACTTGTTGGACATATGAAGGTAAATGATGAGTCACTTTGAGCTACCAATTTCCTTCTAGGGATATGCATTAAACATTGCAATACTTATTTTGAATAAGGTTCCATGAAAATCTGTTTGAAAGACTTCATATTAGATATAAATAGGAAAGAAACCGGGTTTTCTCATTCCTGGAGATTTGGGATTGCTGCATATGTTTGGATGATACCAAACTAGAACCCAAATCGAATAAGTGCCTAATTTGTAGATTGTCCTAGGGAAACCAAAGTATAGTACTTATACAACTCACAAGAGAACAATTCAATTGTTGATCTCCATGCGGTTTTCCTAAGAGGAATACCTATATGCAGTGGTAAGTGGGAGGAAAGTAAAACTCGATGAAAATCGGAGTAATACTGTTCCAGACACCGAGTTCTCATGGAACACCAACAGTTAATCATGGATGAAACTGTACCAATAATCTTCGAATACACAAGAACCACATAAGTCGGAGAGAGTCAGAAAACAACCTGGGAGGTATGGGTTTATGATCTCACCTCATGTAGATGTCAATCTTATTGAGGAAGACGAACCAGCTACGTATGAGGAAGTGATACAAAGTATCAACTCCTTTTATGGCAAAGTGCCATGAAGTCCGAAATGGATTCCATGTATACCAACCAAGTTTGGACACTGGTTGCTGTACCGGAAGGCATTGTGCCTATTGGTACTATATGAGTCTTCAAGGAAGACATACATGGATGGCAACATACAAATGTACAAAGCTAGGCTTGTACAGAAATGGTATCGTAATCAACATGGTGTCGACTACGACGAAACCTTTTACTCGTTGCCATGATTAAATCAATTCGGATAATGCTTGCTAATACTGCATGTTTCATTTATGAAATATGGCAGCTGAACGTCAAAACTGCTTTCCTTAAACGTAAACCTTTTGGAGGATGTTTATCAACATCCTGACGGTTTTATCGTACCGAAACATGCAAACATGATTTGCAAGTTAAATTGATCCATTTATGGATTGAAGCAAGCATCGCGTTCTTGGAACCAACGTTTTGATAAGATCATAATGGTATATGATTTCATTCAAAATGAAAATGGTTCTTGTGTATATAAGAAGGTTAGTGGGAGCGCACTGACAATGATTGTCCTATAAAATGATGACATATCACTTCTTGGAAATGACATTCCCATAATATAATCGGTGAAAGCTTGGCTCATGAAAGTTCTCTGTAGACTACTTGGGAGAGACAACCTTTATTCTAGGAATAAGGATCTACTGGGATAGATCTAAAAGTTGTTGGCACTCTCTGAGAACTCGTACATTGAAAAGATGTAAGTGACCTGGTGTCTCATATGCTTTGAGCATATGGAGTCACAATCGGGCCAATCCAAGTGATAGTCACTGGATTGATGTTAAGAACATCCTTAAGTATCTTAGATGATCAAATGATGCTTTCTTAAGTTATGGAGGAGGAGAACTTGAAGTGATTGGCTTCACCGTTGCAAGTTTCTAAACCGACAAAAACGACTATAAGTCGTAATAAGGGTACTATATAGTTTGAATAACGAAACAATTAGCTGGAAATCTTCCAAGCAAGATATTGTTGCCGAATAAACAACAAAAGCGGAATATTGCTGCAGCAGAGGCAGCAAAAGAAGAAATTTTGGATCAGTAAAATTCCTAATTAAATTAGGAGTAGTTCTGTTAGCAGCTGAGCTAGGCTACATCACAGGCTAAAGAATTAATGGTCTCATCAACGATCCAAGTATATACTTCAACTAATTCATATGATTCGTTCGGATCATACATCGTGGTGATGTGATTATCGAATAAATCGTATCAGATGATAACCTTGCAAATCCAGTGACGAAAGCAGTTTCACAGCAGAAGTTTGAGCGACCCGTACATAGTTCAGGTGTAGGACACTTGAGTGATTGGCTATAGGCCAAGTGGGTGATTGTTGAAACAATTATGACCCACAACATCACTATTTGTACAGAACATGGTGTTGTTGTACAAATAACTATGTGACAAAGGAAATTGCTCTTTTATAATTGGTAATTAGATTACCGGAGATATAAATGATAAAAGTCCTTATGATTAGTTCCGGATTGAGATGATATGAGACAGTATCAATCCACGAAGGTTTAATCATTAATATCCCTAGTCCGTAGTTTGTTTGCGCAATTTTTATGCGTGAAAAAAGAAGAGCGTGTAAGGTTCAAACCTCTGAGACAATGTCCCAGCAAGGGGAGTTTGATTAAGTGAATAAGCCTCCAAGGGGTGCAAGCACACGAGTTACAGTCCTAAGATTACAATCTAAGAAATGAAAAATAAAAATATGCTCATTTGAGTCTTCATTTGATCTGGTTTGTTCTCTTGGCATAGATAAGCTTTTTATAGTGAATTTTGTCAACCGTTTTAGGCGATTCCAGTATTTCCCTGCAGCTGCAAGATCGTGCATGTAACCGCTGAGCTGCATGTCTCAACTGCATGGTTATGGAGGGAAAAATGTCCAACTGATACGATCGTGGAAGTAACCGTATCATGGGTTTTCGCACTAACCATTGGTCCGGTCACCCCAAGCTCTTCATCGCTCCTAAGACCATCGTCCTTCTTCTCTTCGTTCTTCCTTTCATCCTAAGGCGACTTCATCCTCTGGTGGGGATTTTCGTCTACCAACAATTGTCCCCCAAATTTACCTCGATTGAATGGGAGTGTGAAGATCGAGGTGAATTTTCTTTTAGTCTTCCATAACGCCTCTGTTACCCGGCCAATCCCTCAATCCAGAGAACCTGTAGGATAGATTTCTGATCGAAGAAAAAAAGGCGTATTGATTGGAATGAGAGAAATTTAAAGACCATTCCTTTCTGCCTTCGACCAGCCCACTATTCGATCGATCCCTCAGTCCAGAGAATCTGGAGAGCGAATTTTTGGTCGGAGAAGACGAAACAACGTATAGATTAGAGTGATAGAAACTTATATGATTACCCATTTCCTCCTTTGGTCGGCCCTCATTTGGCCAATCCCCAGTCTATAGAATCTGAGGTCCTATGTAAGCAGCATGCTCCGCGTAGAGAAGCTCAGGCAAGCTGTTGTTAACGAGCTTAACCCAGTCGTAACTCGGGAGGTGCAATACCTTCCACATAAAGAACCCCGGACAAATGTCGCTAACGGACGCATCCCATCCACAACCTTACATTTCATTTCACACCTTACACCGTGTGGATGGCCGTTAGCGAGTCTTTTTACATTCCATGTCACACTTTACTAAAGAGAGGCTTCCATCTCTGGTGGCCTATGTTTCATGTAGAGCTTTTCCTTTTCCAAACTCTGCTTCGCCTTTTCTGATCTTTTCCTTTTCATTTTCGGGACTATGTTTGATTATGGAGAGTTTGGTTAGTAAGGTTGCCCTTTAAATAGGTGGTGAAGGGTTTTCCTTGATACTGTTGTCACGTGAAGGGTTTTTTTCACGTTCTGTCTGATCGATTGGAGGGGCTCCCTGTCCAAAGTCTGGTCCTCTGTCAGAGTAAACCCGTGGCCTGATGGTCGAAGACTTTGGAAAGTGTAGTGTTGACACCTGTTCTTGGCCGATTCTGAAGGCCGATGTAGGATTCTGATACTCGGCCGATCTGTTGGAGGCCGAAGTAGCGGGGTCGAGTGAAGTAGATTCGGGATTAGATTCTTCGCCCTATAGTTTGTCGAGCAGTCCCTTAGAGTTCATCATATCTGCAATAAATATGCAGCCCTTTCCTACACGTTTCATCATGAGGCCCATTTAAAAATCGCTTTTTATGTCACTTCGTGTTTCCTTCCGTCGCACATCACTTGCGCAGCGAATTGCATTTGAACACCTGTCTAGGGCAACTTTCTATCTTTTTTTCGTTTTCCCGCTGCTCTTACTCCTCGATGGTTCATGTTGTGATAGCTGTCCCAGGTTAAACTCTTCGTTTGTCCATAAGGCTTCACCCCTCTCTGTCTCTCGCTATACCTCTACCTTTTCTGCAAACTCGCTTGTACTTCTCTCTTGATCTTTTGTCATCAATGGCTTCTTCTTCCTCTTTTCCCAAAACTAACGACTCAACTTTCGCTGATTACAAGTTGGCCTTGGAAGACTCTTCTGTTGGCGTGTTTGGCCTTCACACTCTTGATGAGGATTTCGGCCAGTGCGCTCTTGGCCCATATTCATTGATGTATAACCCTATCGCAATGGCCCTATTGGGCTCAGAATTTCCCTCTTCTTCTAGCCCTCCGTTTTCTGAACATTTAACATTTCTGTCCTTGCTCAGTCTAGTCCAATTCGCACCTGGCCCAAGCCCGATACAGCTTTCGAAGCCTGGTATCAACGTATGTTGTTACATGCAGATACTAGTGCCTTTTTAGACAAACACAAACTTCTTCCTCTTATTGAGCTTTCTTTGTCTCTGCCACCTTTTGATCGCAACTTGTTTCCCATTTCTTGCTCTTTTGGTCTTCCGAGTACAATGTGTTCATTTTTCTGGTCGGGCCTTTACTATCACCCTTCGTGATGTTGGTGCCCTTACCGGTTTAACCCTCTCGGAGCGACCATTTCAACCTCCACAACCTTTCATTTCCCCTCTCCTTCATTGAGTCACTCATCATTTCGTTTTATTCTTCTCTTCTCCGTACATATTAGAAAACGGCTGGTATGGTTTCAATGCTAGAACGTACAGCCTTCCTTCATTACTGGATGTGCAAATATATCGTTTGTACACCCAGCCAAAAACCTGTGGCGGGTTACCTCCCCATTTCTTCTGATCTCGCCCATGGCCGTCATATAGACTTGGCCTCTTTTCTTCTTGCCGCCATGTATCGGGGGCTGGCTTGTCCTCCAAAAGCAACTTCGGTCGGGGTCATCACCATTGCCTCTGGCCCCTTGTGGATTGTCCAACTTTGGTTTAAGAGCCTATTTTCCTATTTTGGCACAATTGATTCGACTCATCCTTACTCTTGTGCCGGCCTTCTCTTCGCCCAGCTTAGGCCGTCTTCTTTCTTCCTCGTGCTACCTTTGATTACTTTTATACTCTTCTTGGGTTTTTTTTTTCCTTTTACTGTGTCGAACAGTCCGTCTTTCATCCATGACCTTCCCCTTTCAGAAGAGGATGGATCATGTCTTCGTATATGGTGCAAGTTTTTATGTAGCCGTGACTTGGTTCATGACATCCTGACCGGGGCCAATGGTAAGGCTGGAGTGGAGGCATATTCGCCCAACTTCGTCGCCCGTCAATTTGGCCTCGTCCAAGGGTGGCCTCTTGCTTTCTTTCATTTGTACTCTGCGTCGACAGACCGTTTTTAAGGTCTTTTCTGTTTCTGAAGTTGAGGACTCCTTAGTGGAGACTCGCTCTTTGCTGTTTCTTTTGTCATAGCTCCTTTCGCTCCTTGTACATTGTTCATCCTTGCTTTGACCGTTTCTGGCCATCAACCCGTGAGCGATTATTTTATTGCCTCCCGCGATGGTGTTTTCTTTTATTCCCTTGTCCCTCAAACTTCTGAGCTATCGGGGTCAAAGAAAGCATCTGAGGCCTCTAAACCCAAAAGCATAAAGCTTGCTAAAAGGAAGCTGCCTTCTCCCAGCCGCAGTTCTGATTCGGACGTTCCGCTCGTCCGTCGCCCTAAGGTATAAGCTTGAGACCTGCTTTCTTTTACATTCATACAGGTTTGAGGTATATTGATATTATGACTGTGTATTTGGTGCAGGCTCTCAAGATTGATCTGCCTTCAGCAATTCTTGAAACGGCGCGAATTCCGGAGGCCGAAGCTCCTGTGGGCGGAAGCGAGGGAGTGAGACCTGCAGGGATACCGGTTGTTCAATTTCCCTCTGAGGAGGATGACGCTGCCGAAGGTCCCGTCATGACGTAATTTCCAGGAGATGGAGATGCAATTGGAGCCGACCCCCAAGGTACGTAGCCATCTGTTGAATCTGGCCATTCGCGTCTAAGAGTTGAGGAGATTTCTGGTGATCATTCCCCATTTGAGCGCTTCTCTTCAGACGGTTCTGTACCAATCGTGCAGGATCCGGATGATGAGACTGAAGTGCTAGAGCCCATCTGGCCGATTGGGGCTCTATGGCATTACCTTAGGCAATTCTACCCTTTAGTACGCAAGATGTCTGCCTCAGGACTTAGTGGGAGTTATAGGGACGTGGACGGCCTCTACGGTTTGGCTGAATTGGAGTCATTAGAGGAGGCTCGATTTATGTATAAAGACGACGTACTTCGTCGCATTTATGAAGAAGATGAAATCATTTATATTTTTGATTCGTCCGACTCCAATTCTTTTGCAGATATTCGGCTGACTATTGCGTCACAACAGTCGATGCCAGAAGTGGTATCTCCCGGCACTTCTGCGCATCAGGCTTTGGTGTTAGCACAACCTTCATCTTCGGCTCCTCTGCCTTTTCCTCCTCAAGTGGAGTTTCTTGAGCCTGAGCGGTCATCGTCCTTGGCCCTCATAGTTGTTTCTTCCGCCAGCTCCTGTTCAGACAGTCCAAGTGTCGGCCGCTCATGAGCAGCTGTTGCCTCCTCGGGCTGAGTCTCTCATTTTGCCAACGAGTTCTCCTGCTCGGCCGTCTTCTCCTTAGGCCACACCCAAATCGACTCTTGTCCTCCAGCATCCATCATCCCCAAGGCCTTCATTTCAACAAGAGCTAGCGCAGCCTGCGGTGAAGCATTTGAGGTACTGGTGGGTCAGCCTTCTGGTTCTGGTTCTGGGGTGGTAAGTTTTTCTTTTCTCTAGTTCGTCTTTACTCTGGCTTGTACTTGCTAATTTCTTCTCTGTGTATATGTATCCGACCTATTGCTGCAAACAATCCAGGACATTTTGGATCGCTTTGGACGACTGTCCTCTACTTCTTTTCGGTCTCCTTCGCCTTTGGTCGGGACGGTACCAGCATGAACATGGAGGTCGCCTTTGGTCGGCACCAGCATCAATTTTGAGAAAAGCCTGGCCGACTTAGACGTAGTGGGTTTGGGAATACAGGACGAATGGCGTCTGAGGAGGGAGACGCTTTCGGCCATTAAGGGGTTGCCTGGGGACTTTCGGCGGGCCAAAATTAATATTTAGTAAGACGTTGCATCGTCCATCTTTGTATTCTTAGGACGTTTTCGTCCATGTTTAATGAAAACTTGTTATTGTTTCAGTGCATTTTGTTTTCGTTCTCCCATAATGGGGGCACATATTTTTTAAGTATTTTCCATTTATTGCTCTTGTATGCACTCTTCCGTTTAAGTCTTGTAGATGATAGGCTCCATTTGGTAACACGTTTTTTACCATGAATGGGCCTTCCCAATTGGGCGACCATTTGCCAAACGCTGGGCCTTAGAACCAAGTGGCAACACAGTCTTCCACACTAATTCACCTCCCCTGAACGATTTAGCCATTACTCTGAGGTTGTACTCCTTGGCTATCATTTCTTTGTGCTTCTAGACGATTTAGCGCATCACATCTGATGTCGTCCAATTCCAACAAATTCTGGACCATTGCCTCGTCGTAGTCTCCCGTGTCAGTTTGTCATGCAGCATCACCCTGGTAGACTCAATATTCATTTCTACTGGAAGCACAGCCTCTTGACCATACACTAATTGGAACGGCGTCACCGAAGTACTTTTTCACTGCGACGTTCTATAGGCCCATAACGCTTGACTCAAATACTCATCCCACCGTCTGGCATTATTTGTTACCATTTTCTGAATCAATCCTTTAAGGGTCTTGTTGGTTGATTCTGCTTGACCGTTTGACTGAGGGTAGAAGGGAGTAGTGTTCACTAGTCGGACTCCGTATTCGCCCAGGAAATCTTATCTTTTCACTTTAATGAAGTACCATGATCTACCATTATTGTCTGTGATATACCAAATCGGTGAATTATATGTTCCTTTATGATCTTGATGATCTGCTCTTGGGAGATTTCTACAACTGGGATGGCCTCCACCCATTTAGTGAAGAAGTCAGTACCAACGACGATGATGATGAAAGTATGCCTCTTACTTGATGCAGGATAAATCTTTCCTATTAAGTCTATCGCCCATCCCATAAACGGCCACGGTTTAATGACTAGGACCATCTCAGTTGCTGGAGCCCTCTGAATAGGTCTGTGCTTCTGACAAGCAATGCATCCTTTGGCATATGAGGTGCACGATTCTCCCATCTTTGGCCAATAATAGCCGCTTCGTACAATCAACCATCTCATCTTCACCCCTTTTTGGTGAGCCCCACAAATGCCTTCATGTACTTCGGCAATGATAGTTTTGGATTCGGATGGCCCTACCATTTCAGTAACAAACCATCTTGTCGTTTCTTATATAACACATCTCCTGATACTATATAGTTCAAAGCTTTAAGTTTTAGCTTTTGATCCTTCCCTTTCGGGCTGCTTTAGGAATGTCTTGATTTCGCTTCTCCAATCATCCCCTTTTTCGGCTTCGATAACCATGGCGTCCGTATCTTTAGCTCGCCTTATGAGGACTGGCTCAACTTCTTCGCTCTTGTATACCCTATTTGTGTTTGTCTGCTTATATCTGAAGGCTGCTTGAGCTAAGTTATTGGCCAATTCATTCTTCGCCCTCAGAATGTACTCCAATTCAGCATGATCAAATCGTTCTACTAATTCTTGGGCCACGTCTAATAGTGCCATTACTGAGCTTTGACATTTGAAAGCTAATATCACCTGTTGAATTACCAACTGCGAATCTCCCTTGATGGACGTATGGGTTACTCCCATATCGAGGAGCATCTCTAGCCCAAGTATCAAGGCTTCGTATTCGGCCTGGTTATTAGTGCAGTATTCGGTCAGCTTGACTAAGAATCGGAAAGACTCTCCCAAAGGGCTGACCAGGCTAGTCCTATTCCAGCTCCCTTCATTGTGCTGGATCCGTCGAAATACATCTTCCATGGTTTCAGACTGCATTCGTCCAGATCCATTTCTATTTCCTTTATCGTGCTAAGACATGGATGGTCGGCCAAAAATCGGCCAAGGCTTGATTTTGAACGGCCCTTTGGGGTTCATGCTGTATATCAAATTTGAAAGTGATAGTGACCAAAAATCGACTCTTTGATGCAAGATGGGACGAGAAAACATGTACTTTATTATATTAATTCTTGTAATCAGGTACACTATATTCGGCCTAAGGTAGGCTCGTAATTTAGTACATGTGAAGTATAAAGCCAAACATAATTTCTCCATGTGAGAATAGTTACATTCATAATTCAGCAATTGTCTGCTAATATAGTAAATGGCTCTCTCGATGTTCATGTCGTCATCTTGCGCGATCATTCTAGCTATAGACCGCTCTTCTACGCCTATGTACAATTTTATTGGCTTTCCTGGCACTGGAGGTACCATCACCGGCGGGCTTGTGACAAGTATTTCTTCAGGTTGTCAAATGCTTGTTGATGTTCCTCGGTCCAGACGAATTCTTCCTCGCCCTTTAGATTAATAAGGAGGAGAACACTTTTGTTTTCCCTGCACAGTTGGAGATGAATCGTCTTAAAAGTTAATTTGCCCTAAAAACCTCTGCAACTCTTTTTTATTTCGGGGTGGCATAGCTTCAGTGATTGCCCGAGACTTATTGGTGTCGATCTCAATTCCCCATTGGTGCACTAGAAACCCTAGGAAATTTCCTGCGCAAACCCCGAAGGCACATTTGGCAGGTTCAAGTCTTAGTTTAAATTTTCTCATTCGTTCGAAGGCCGTTGATAAATGGCCAAAATGTTCGTCCATAGTCACGGATTTAGCCACTATATCATCCACATAGACTTCTACGAATTCATCAATCATGTCATGAAAGATCAAGTTCATAGCCCGCTGATAAGTGGCACCAGCATTTTTCAGGCCGAATGGCATGACCGCCCATTCATAACACCCTAGGGAACCTGGGCATCTAAAGGCCGTCTTATGTACATCATCTTCGGCGATGTAAATCTGATTATAGCCCGCATACCCATCCATAAATGAGTATACCTGATACCCTGCCGTGGAATCCACTAGGGAATCTACTGTCGGCATTGGGTATTGATCCTTTGGTGTTGCCAGGTTTAAATTTCTGAAATCTATACAAATCCTTATCTTTCCATTCTTTTTCCTAACTGTGACAATATTTGACAACCATTCCACATATCTGGTCGTCCTAATGAATTTTGCCTCTAACAGTCGTTCAACTTCTTTCTTAATATCAGACATGACATTAGGCGCAAACCTCCGGGGAGGCTGCCTGTGAGGCCTATGACTTGGCATGATTGGCAGCCTATGCTCCACCAACGTCCTATCTAAACCAGGCATCTCATGGTAGTCCCATGCAAAACAATCTTTGTATCTTTGCAACAAACAAACTAACTTTTCACGTACCTGGGGCTCCAATTCCTTGCTAACGTAAGTTATGCGCCTATCGTGCTCATTCCCCAGGTTTACCTCGTCCAAAGCATCTTGTCTTCTCGAGATGTTTGTCTTGCGTCGTCCATTCAAGGCGAACTCTTCCTCCTTTGATTCTCCCCCTTCCATCAAGTAGTCCACTCCACATAGCTCTTATTTTGTCCTTCGTTGGTATGCCAGTAATTTGCTTCTTAAGGCTGAAATTGCGGTCCGTGCTTTGTCCTCACTTTTTCGCTCCATCATATAGGCCAATAAAATGGCCTTGGTGGCTGCAAGAGCGGCTTGCTCCTTATTCTGGCTGTTTTTCATTCGAATCGATGTGTGTCGGTTCTCCAAAGACATTATTGTTGGTCTTGTCTGTGCGAACAAATCGTCCAGTAACCCAGAGGGGTAAAACTCATCATTTTGAGCCACAATGGTAAGGTTTTCCCTTTATTCAAAACTCTGGCCGACCCATAGTTCCCTTCGTACATGAAGTATTCGGCCGAGTTGTCTCCGCAGCGAAGGGCTTATTGTCGGCATGAACTATCTCTACTTCGTCCCTCTGGTTCCAGAAATCAAGCATTGATGCATGTATGAGGGGATGCATCGGCTGCCGTGAATCCAGTCTCGTCGTCCCAGTAGCATATTGTATGTAGTTGGTCCATCTATGACGAAAAAGACCACTGTCTTCGTAGTACTTCCCACTTGTAGGTCAATGGAATAACTTCTTTTGCTGTCGTCGCCCCTCCATTAAAGCCAATAAGCATCACTTCCGTAGGGAGAAGGTCTTCTTCGGACTTGGCCAAACGTCCTAGCATCCTAACTGGTATTGCATTAATGGTCGCCCCGTTATCAATTAATACTTTGGTGACAGGTATCCCATTAGCCTTTGCTTTTACGTACAGCGGCCGCAGATAGTGCTTCGTCATGTTGGTGACTTCGGGAAAACCATTTTACCTGATAGCCCTATTTCCATTGCCTGATCGGCCTCGTTACCAAATTGAGGCCTTTCCTATTTTATGTCCCATCCAGAAGGTGGCAACGTGGCTGGCGCATCTCGGGAGACATGATTGACAGTTAATCTCCATTTCGGCTCTGGTGATGGCCCGCTTTATCTTAGGTGTTCCATACAGAATAAGGAACGGGTATCGTCCCAAATCTTCTCCCAATGTCCCGACTGTAGGATTTCCGGCTTCATATAATTCTCTGAGAAGCCGATTCTGTGAAATTCCCCTTCTCCTTGATTCGGTCTTTATGTCTATTTCTTCTTCAATATCGGTCATTTCTTCCTCTTCTGCCTCCCAGTTTGTGATTGAGAGCGCTGCAAACTTGGTTTCGCCACCCTCATAAACGTCCTCGCTTGTTCCAGCTTCCCAATTGTTATCTCTCCTGAATTTCCCAAGCAATAGGTAATGATTAACCACCACTGGCGGCATATTGCCAAACTGAATGACGATAGGCGGCTCTTCATTGTCGGTTTCGTCTGGTTTCTGTCTGCCAAATTTAGTGCGTTCGTCCAACTTACCACTGTTCCTTCTTTGTTGTCACCCTTTTTTTTATTTACTTCTGTTTTCTCTGTGGTGCGAGGGCTATTGCCTATGGTGGCCTTCGTTTCACCTTGTCGACGCATCAAACGACCATAATTCATTTGGTGCTGCCTCAATTGCGTCCTTGTCATTTCGTATACAGGGCGATAGTTCCCGCCTGGCCGCTGGCCCGAGTGTGGCTTTTGGTATGAATGCCAAACATTGGGCCGATTAATATTCGAAGTGAACGTCTTCACATTCTGGACGAAATTTGAATTCTCCCCATAGAACCTTGGGGAGAAGGTCCGGGGTTGCCATGATGATGGCTTCTCTTTGCAGGCCTTTCGGAAGTGTCTTCTAACTCTTTCATCCATTCCATTTCGTTCTTGCATCGAATACAAATGTTATGCTGGTCTCTTTGCCCTCAAGGTTCCTTAATCCTCTCCAAAATGCTTGGACGGCGACGGTCATGTTCCTTCGTCTAGCACTAATTTGACTTTCGGCAGGTTCACCTTGGCAAGGTCTGGATTAATCATGTTCACCCCCACCGATTTTGGAAAAGGGTCGCTATCCACGGCAATCTTCTTCTCGAATGTGATTCGTCCGGATTCTATGACATTCTGTAAGACATTACGAAAAACAAGGCAATTATTAGTTGTATGAGACCATGCATTGTGCCACTTACAATATTTTTTCCTACCGATCTGCTCGGCTGTTGGCAACGTATGTTGGTCGCTCAAGCTAATTTGCTTATCCTTATATAACTGGTCAAATATGGCATCGACTTTAGTAATATCAAATGAGAAGTTTATGCCCTTTCTATCATTTTTTTCACTTGCTTGAGGTTCTCCCCACGTTTTGCAAACGTAAGGTTTCCCTTTAACCAACTCGGCCAGACATAAATCGGCCCAAAACTAGTGGTGAGTTGGGGAAGGTCTCAAAACTCGCGATCCTGAAACTTCTTTTCAGATCGAGATTTAAGCAACCTTGAGCGATCCGCACAAATTCTTTTTCGGGCAAAGGCACGTAACATCAGCCCCGAGCTACCTTAAACCGCTGTAA
Organism: Zanthoxylum bungeanum; assembly: GCA_019454045.1. Taxonomy (NCBI): domain Eukaryota; kingdom Viridiplantae; phylum Streptophyta; class Magnoliopsida; order Sapindales; family Rutaceae; genus Zanthoxylum; species Zanthoxylum bungeanum. Next base: position 5,887 of record SKCR01034235.1, on the reverse strand, counting down.
AAATGTCTCGGCCCATGCTCCTGGCAATTGTCTTAGGTTTGCCAAATCAGCTAAAGCCATTTTAGACTTGGGCTTGTAAAAGTGTAAAATTGCCCATGAAACAATATGTTGCCATTTGCTGCCAATTTTCTACCGAATTGGCCGGTAGGCTGACATACCAAGAGAAACCTACTCCTGAGAAGGAGCCGTGAAACAACCTCAGTTTATGGAAATCATTGACTTCCCCACACTGAAGAGTAAATCGCTCTATGTGTTCCATGGTAGAAACTTCCCCAGACCCCGTAAAGAGGGTAAAATCTAGTGTATCTTGTAGTTTCTGGGCCATGGATAAGCCATATCGATCCAATCAGGATACAACTTCTGATATCTTGGCCGAATCGACCGTATGCCTAGACTGAATTGGTTTTGAAGGATCTCTATCATTTGTTCACTTAGCATATCATTGCCATTAAATGGCACAACTATGGGCGTGGTTGCGGTCCTCTCAAAAGTTGGACATAATCAGGGTTCTGGACACCCTGAGGCCACACCACTTCATTTTGTGCCATATTTGGTCCTTGGTGTATATTTGGTCCTAATTGTGGGCCATTGCCTCCAGGACTTGTTCCATTTGGTCCTAATTGTGGGCCATTGCCTCCAGGACTTGTTCCTCCCCTGAGAACCGCATGGATGTCGGTTCCCTGAGTAGGAATATATACTAGCGACCTCCTGACTGATTGCCGTAGGGGGAGACGTAGTCCGCGCAGCACCGTCCCGCCGTTTACACATTTGGCCATTAATTCATTCATCAAGCTTAGATGTTTAGCCATGTTTTCATAATGCGAATTAGTAGTTGATACGAACTTATCTATGACATGTGCATTTTGGAGCCTAACTTGTTCAACAACATCCTGTGTGAATTCACCGAACAATGCGCGCACGCGTTAGGGCTGAGTTTTCTCATAGGTTCGTACCGACTAACATCTGCCAGACCCTTGAATTGACCCACTATGGCGTGGAACGTGGGGCTGGCTGGTTTGCTCCAGTCCTCATTCCTCCGCAGTTGAGCCAGTTTGAGCGTCTTTTCGGAGGCATCTCCACTCTTTACACCAATCTCCCACTGTGGTCGCCAAAAACTGTTTTTTGCGAATTTTTATGCGTGAAGAAAGAAGAGCGTGTGTAAGGTTCAAACCTCCTGAGACAATGTCCTAGAAAGGGTATTTTGATTAAGTGAATAAGCCTCCAAGGGGCGCAAGCACACGAGTTACAGTCCTAAGATTACAATCTAAGAAATGAAAAATAAAAATATGCTAATTTGAGTCTTCATTTGATCAGGGTTTGTTCTCTTGGCATAGTAAGCTTTTTATAGTGAGTTTGTCAACCGTTTTAGGCGATTCCTAGTATTTCCCTGCCAGTTGTAAGATCGTGCCTGTAACCGCTGAGCTGATGTCTCAACTGATACGATCGTGGAAGTAACCGTATCATGGGTTTTCGCCCTAACCATTGGTCTGGTCGCCCCAAGCTCTTCGTCGTTCCTCGGACCATCGTCCTTCTTCTCTTCGTTCTTCCTTTCATCGTAAGGAGACTTCATCCTCTGGTGGGGATTTTCGTCTACCAACAGTAGTATTATCGAGACTGGACATCGATAATGCGGAATAGACTAGTATTGCACTTGTGCGCGTTGTGGGAGCATAACGGCATAGTTCTCATATATCTAAGTATTGGATACTTATGCAGGTGTGATAGGAGGTTGTGTTTACCGATGGTACGGAAACAGCTTCGTTCTGGATAGACACATCGGAATCCCATTGGTAGTATGACTATGTGTCTATTGGAGTCCGAATCAGGGTAGGTGTATTTGGTCTTAACCTGAGACTTGCATTGCTAATACTTGCGACAATCAGTATACTTTGGTTTTGGTCATCCAGGGCTTTAACAGGTTCTGTGTACGCCTCTTCTGGGTATATTGAGAATCGTAGTGTATTGAGTGTGATGTCATGATGGAAGTATCACTTCAGTCATATGGAGATGATGATCACGTAGGATACGAAACTAGTACTCTTAAAAACTGCAGTCATCGGGATAATATGACTAGGTCATGTTTATCCGGTTATAGAGACTAGTTACCAAAGATCTGATATGTGCTTCGTACGGGGCAGACACAATTCCAGCCCCAGGCCTAGCATGTGACATCCGATACAGGATCGTAATACGCAATACTACATATACTACCCCTGACAAAGATTGAATATTTCTTTAAGAATATTTATGGAGAATTGGGTAGGCACGGTGCTTTGCTAGAAGCCAACCATGTCTTGTAAATCGGTAAGAACGTGGTACCTGGTACGCACATATTCGGATAGTACGATAACCAGATTTACTACCAACATATCCAGAGATCTCATGGGTCGCTTCCCGAAGATTCACGGATGACGTATGATTCGAACATAATTAATCTAGGATTAATTACAGAGAGATTTTATATGGGATAAAATACTATTTGAAGAGAAAGAACGATTAATTTGGAATTAATCGATTAAATAATATATTCGATATATTAAATGAAATTAGATTTCATAACGGAATTAAAATTGGATTTTAATTTGGGCGAACGAATTAATTTAGAATTAATTCACGAGAGACGTTAATAGTAATTTTTCTATGCATAATTATTTAATTAAATTTGATTTAATTAAGTCGCAATGAAAAATTCGTTAATTCGGAATTGACGAACCTAAGCCCGGAACGTGTTTGCGGGCCCTCTCGGATTTTGAATTAAAATGGGGCCCCCAAGTCACATCACTAGTCAACTTTATCACCTTTTTGGTTGATAGAAGTTGGTAGAGATTTTGATAACTTGTCTTGCACATTTTGTTGATTTGTGAAAGACATTTACCAACTTGACTTTTTTGTAAATGGATTTGATTTTTGAAATCAAATATACATTGAACAAAATGGAAAATACAACTCACTCTCTCATGGTTGTAAAAACCGAAACCTCTCCCTCTCTTTCTCTCCAATTGCCGAGACCTAGGGTTCTTGGTTGAAGATTTTTTATTCAAAATCTTGCATGCTAGCACATCAAAGAATCATACAAAGGTGTTAGGGACACTAACCCTTGAGTTTGGAATCCAAGAACAAGCTTGGGAGCTCAACATACATCAAAGGAAAAGCTTGGAGCAACTTCAATGGAGGCAAAAGTTTTGTTGTCTACACATCCTTAGCCGAGCAATGTAAGTATTTTCCGCTACTTTATTTTGCGTATTCATATGATTTAATGCTTAAAGATCTTGGTTATTGTTCTTTGAGAACCCAACAGTGTCACCATCACATGCTGCCGACAATCGACATCGCCACACCATTGCCACGTCAGCATAATTATTGAGATAATCATTCAGCCGCGTACATGTGTCACCATCTCCGAGAGTTTCACGCAACGTGAACTTCATCAACGGCGTGTCGCAACTCGTGAAACAATTATTTTTTTTATAAATAGAGGCCGAAATTTCATTTGTAATTCATAGTTTCTTCTATGTAATTCCTTAAGAATACTATGAAGATTGTATCTTGTTTGTTTATTTACAGCTTTTAATAATTAATTTTCGCATTTGTACTTTCTTTTCTTTACTTTTTAGTATTTACTTTCTAGAATTTACTTTTACGCAATAATACATTCCTTTATTTACTTTTCAATTTTTACTTTTACGCAATGAGGAGGTAACTCCCACTGCTGGGGTAAAAGGTAAAGCTTTTATTACTAATATTTAGATTAATCTTCCTTAATTATAATATAATAACTATTTGAAACCTGACTTAATGAGGATAGCGCTGTGGGAACACAGAAACTAGGCGACGCATACTGTTCCGGGCTCGCGGCCCGGTTGGGGGTACGGAGTAGCCCACGGGGGACTAAACCGGAGAATAATGGAGTCGCCACCCGGTGTGAATCGGGAAAATGATTTAAGGCCGCACTCACCCCTCGCAAGGGAAGACCTCAAACCATTGGGTTCAGAACGGTCATTTACTTATGCCACTTGTAATAAAATGATTTGTGCAATAATTCAACCAAGCCTGAGCAACATATTTCCAAGGATAATTTACTCCTAAGTTCGCATACATAAGTACAAAGCTCATATTTAAGTTTGCACATAACACATTTTTCATGTTGCATACAACCTATTTGCATATAATCTAAGTCTGAATTTGCATGCATAAAGGTAAATTAACATACGGAAAGCATACAACTTAATAAGCACATTGTACTCATACATGTGGGGAATACAGATAAATGGCAATTGCATGATCATGTGTAATAAAGAGAAGCAATCAGGTTCGTAATACAAAGGGATAACTAATAGGGCAATTATGCATAAATTATGATGAAAAAGACTCAGTTCAGTGTGTGCGCATTCGTGTAGCGTTCGTAAACGTGTTCGAACGGTAAACTGAAGGTTCGCGTTCGTGTAGCGTTTGAGAACGCATTCGAACGGGACCAGACCTGATACATGATAAAACAAATAAAATACGTGAGCGTTCGTGTAGCGTTCGTAAAACACGTTCGAACGGTAAATAGAAGGTTCACGTTCGTGTGGCGTTTGAGGACGCGTTCGAACGGGACCAGACCTGATGCATGCAACACATATATAGACAAACAAATCCACAATGTAGGACCTCACGTGTCCGATTGAACTCATTCCCATCCAATTATGTGTACCTCGCCCGGTGCGGCAAAGCATCGTGGTAAATGATTTTAACCCCTCGAAATAGAGGACCTTTAATCTGACTTACTAAGCCCATGCGCTAATAACACAATGCATATAAGATATAAAGACAACAATATCGGACTTCGTATACTCGATTGAACACATCTCACATTCAACCGAATATACATCATCCGGCGCGGCAAAGCATCGTGGTAAAGGATTTTAACCCCTTGAAAAAGAGGACCTTTAATCGCACTTACTAAGCTTATGCGCTAATAACACAATGCATATAAGAGATGGAAGAACAAAAATATCAGACTTCGTATACCGATTGAACACATCTCACATTCAACCGAATATACATCATCCGCTGCGGCAAAGCATCGTGATAAAGGATTTTAACCCCTCGAAATATAGGACCTTTAATCGCACTTACTAAGCCCATGCGCTAATAACACAATGCATATAAGTGATAAAAGAACAACAATATCAGACTTCGTATACCGATTGAACACATCTCATAATCAACCGAGTATACATCATCTGGCGCGGTAAAGCATCGTGGTAAAGGATTTTAAACCCTCGAAATAGAGGACCTTTAATCGCACTTACTAAGCCCATGCGCTTTACCTCATCATTACTCAAACAAATAACATGCAGAATTTCAATAGCGGATAGTAAACGAATCAAAACAACATAAAACAAAATATGCGCCGTTTGCTCAAGTGGTACGTGGAGTTGTATCCCAAGTACTGACCGCACTACCATCCATTCGGATTCGGCTACAGAATTTATATATGGGTTTCCATCCTATATACCACAAGAGGCGACACATTTTCCATTTTATTCAAAACCACAACATGCATCCATAAACGACTCTCATACGAAATAAATAACTAAAATAATTAAAAGATGAGTAAAAAATGAATACAAAAAGTTCCATCAGGTCTAACCTTTTATGTCGACTCTCAGAAGTACCGTACGCGGTCTTCGGAATGGGGGATGCTTCGCAACTCCTCCGATTCACTGGTTCAACGTTTCCCTTTGATGCTTCGCTGTTCGGGCTGCTGTTTTCCCTTTGTTTCGCTTCTATTTTGCTGTTGTCTTGCTGCTGTATTTGGGCTGCTGTTTGGGTGTGATTTTCGGTGGTGTTATGGTGTGGTTTGGGAACTGTTTCAGTGAGGTAAATGGGCTATTTTGGTGAG